>CAUYQG010067686.1:0-21379 GCA_963574415.1 Tarsius wallacei | reverse complement strand
CAACAAACAAACCAACAAACATACAAAAAACTAAAACATACAATCATACAGACATACAAGCTAACCAACTTCCTAATTGTTATACTATTCACCTATACAAACTTGTGATCTAAAAGGGGAAAAAATAGAATAGAATAAAGTCAGCAAACTAACAGAACCAAAGCAAGTAAGAAAATGTTATTGATAACAGTAAGAAGAGAGAGAAAAGGGAAAAAGGATGGGTAAGACAAACAGACAAAGAATAAAAAAAAATTAAAACAAGGGAACCAAGCACACTCTGAGGTTTTTCATTTAAGTCCAATGTCCTTTCAACTCTGATTTCTAGCTCTCATTGAAGGCTGGAAGAGTTGTTCACAGTTAGGGTCAGTTGTCCCTGGCCTACTGTGGATGGTGGTTCAGATTTGGGTTGCCTACCAAATCTGTCACTCAGATCTATTTAACATGGGGAGGGGCTTCTGTCCCTCCCATTTTGATGTTACCTTGGATCCCAAGCTGGTAGATGGGCTGAGGTGGGTGGGGCTGATCTCATGGCTCCAGCTAATGTTTTTTTCCGCTGCAGCCGGAGACTGCCGGGCAATGCAGGCTTCGCCCAGGCTGGGCAGAAGTCAGATGTCGCCCAGGGTGGGAGGGAGCAGGTGATGGTAGCAGTGGTGGAAGCTGCTGCTTCTGCAGTGTGTGGGAGGAGCTCCACAAACCTGACTCTGGGTGAGGGGCGGGGCATGGCAGTGGCAGTGGCAGTGGTGGCAGCAGTTTCAGTGGTGTGGTGCTTGGGGGGGCTTCATAGTCTAGGAGCTGTAGGTTGCCTCAGGCAGGGGTGAGGGGATGGTGGCAGCGGTGGTGGTGGCTGAGGCGGGCAGCTGAGGCAGTGGCCAAGCAGTGTGTAAAGAGCCAGCTGGTAATGACGAGAGCTGCAGTCCCGGGGGAGAGCAAGAGTCTTTATGGGTGTTCTCTTTCACAAAGGATCTCACAGACCAAACTGCCCTGTCGCCATCTTGCTGGAAGTCTAGGTCAATCTTAAACTCTCCTTCCTCCCTCCTGCCCCTTCCCATCATGGGTGAGCTATCCTAATAACAACTTTGTATATCAATAGGGCTTAAAAATACTCTTTGAAATGCTTTTTCATTTTAATATTCTCAAATATGTAAAGTTGCTTCACATAATGAAGTAGTAAATAAATTAGTGGCTATTATGTTGCTAAATTAGTGAGGCAAAAACATTTTTCGGAATGCAGTAACTTTCAAACATTATTTTGATAATATCTAATGCCTGTGGCAGAGGGCAAAGACATTTATTTTATTAATTACATTCTTAAAATATATGGCTTTAGTGCATGAGAAACATTTTCAGACTTTCAAACTGCCCTAAATACAACTCTTTTAATATTTAAATATTTACTGAATTTTTGAAATAAGATTAAATGTTAATGGTTGTGATTTCCAAGAACACAGATATTTATTAATGCATGATTTTATCTTAATTTTCTTTTTGCCATTTAGTATAGATATAAAACAAGTTCTGGGCAACCACCTTGGGTTTCCTCCCACTGTGGGAACATTTCTGTTCTCTTAACAAATTCTGCTTTCTCACTTTAAAACAAACAAACAAAAAAACCAAGTCCTTCAAATAAATTTCTATTAACATATCAGCAACAGAAATTTAATCTAATCTTAAACATGCTTATATTTTCAATCTATCCACCACAAGCTGAACAAATTATAGTAAAAAATAAAAATTTTATTTGAAAAAGAAAATCAGTAGATATCAAACCTCCTGTGTGCATTTGATCAGAATCACTATATAAAAGATAATGTAATCTATGTTTTTATCATTATGTTGTTAAGCAATGAATGAAGACTATGCATGTAAAAATAAATGCATATTTATTTAAATACATAGAGTGAACGAAGTGTATTAAGATATTAACATGTTTAAATTATATGTATACAGTTGGCCATCAAACACAGGTTTGAACTGTGTTAATCCATTTATGTGAAGATTGTCTTTTAATAAATATATTGGAAAACTTTTCAAAAATTGTTGACAATTTGAAACAACTTCCTTACCCTAGAAATACGGAAAAAAAAAGGTATGTCATGAATGTTTGGAATATATGTTGATGACAGTCTATTCATGTGTTAATCAACTGTTTTACTATTGGTAAGGTTTCTAGTCAACAGTAGTCTACTAGTAGTTCAGTTTTTGAGGAATCATAACTTATATCCAGATTTTTGACTGTACCCATAATCTTAGTGTAGTCCAAGGGTCAACTATAATGTACAGTATTTGCTATGAGGCTTTCTTTGCATTTATTTTATTTTATTTGAAGTTATCCATACTTATCTTTCTCTTCTGTCAATGCGTGCATGACAATGATAACTATAGGAATTAATTTAGCATATGGAATCCCATGAAAATGGAATAGCTTTAATCTAAAACATATGCTAAAACACATGACCATCTTTCCTTCTCCAAAGCCTATTCTGTCTTGGAGTGTGCTCCCTTCATTCTGATACTTGCCTTTTAGTGATACAGAGACAATTACAAACCCCAAGGGTGTGTGTGTTTGTATGTATACATACATATGTGTATATATTATATATATGAAAGAGAGTATATATATTACTCACAATATATATTAGAGAGAGTCAATTTCAAATATTAATGTAAATGTTCTAATAGATTTTTTCAGCTTAAAAAATAGAGGAGTTAGTGGCACTGCAAAACTGCAGAAGTCCTGCCCACTTATGCAAAATGAGCTTAGATATCAGAATTCATGAAGAGGAATTTAGACAATACATTTTATTCTCACACACTCCCATCTTAGGGGAACACAAAGGTTTCTCCTATTCTTTCCATGTGCTTTTATATGGATTGGTTATTTAGTGCACCCTTTGTTTGCTATAGATTTTGACATTAAGCCAAAAAGATAGATAAGAGAAGTTTGAACAAATTGAAATCCCTGTGAGAATCTTTACTTCCTCCTCCCCACCATGGACTCTCAGGGGCCCAGAACTCTTAAGTGACTGATGGGCTTTTGCTTAGTGACAGTAGGTATCATGTCCTATTGACTTCTGCAGCTGATTGCAAGAAAATGGTTCCCCCATACTTCTGACCACTCCCCCATCTGTGCTCCTGGGGTTGCAAATGTGAAATAGTGTATGTTTTAGCATAGGATGTAAACATTACCCCAGATACTACCATGGGCTTACATGGAGGAATAGAAGACTAATTACTGGAGCTCAATTTGCAGAAGAACAATGTTTAAACTACCCACAAGGAGAGAGGACAAAGACAATAAATGCCATATAGTATAAACCTCATTTTTCTTTGATATGGCAAGCACATCTGTTTCCAGGTTAAAGTAGTAGTTTGCAAAAATTGTAAAAACTCAACTCTGTGAAAGTGCTTCCTGTAGTCTACTGCATTTTAAACCAATTATGTGGGTTAATAAGCCAGTGTACTACATGTCTTATTTTTTAAACTCATTAATACCCATTTGCTAATATATCTGGTTATGCATGTCTCATAATTTTGAGATTTCTAAAATAAAGCCAGCTCTAAAACATTATAGCTTCCTCTCTTTAAAGAACTTCTCTCCCTGGAAGATAACAGTGTTTATTTTGAATGTCATATCTAGAACTCTTCACACAGATCTAGGGATTTTTCCAAGGCGTATATTTAAGTAACTGCAGGCCTACCAAACTAGAATCTCCAAGATATGTGTCATGGCAGTTTAGGTACTGAACATCTTCATCACTCTCCAATGTTTCTGTGTGCCACTTTGTTTTTGTTTTTGGAAGTATAAGACATTTTTATTTTATTATAATTTAAAAAATTTTTTGATTCAGTGTGTATGAGAGCATATTTGTTATTTGTTACATGGGCATATTTCGTACCGATGGGGATTGAGCTACCAGTGGTCCCCACTTTCCAAATAATGAGGACTGTCCCTGATAGGTAGTTTTTAAATCCTTGTACTTCCCTTTTTGGTGTTCCAACTGTGTATTTCCATCTTATGTCCCATGTGCCCTTTCAGCATGTTTCTACTCTGCCTTTCCCTAGTCTGCTTCTTTCCTCCTTCCTCCCCATCCTCCTACAACCACTGAACTGATTTTTGTCTTTATGTGTTCATTTCTGTTTTCTACAATTTTACAAAGAATTATATAGAATGTAATGTTTTTGAGTCTTAATTATTTCATTAAGTTCATAGTTATTTTGAAATTCACACATTTTAATTGCAGAACCAATAGTTAATTCCTTCATATTGCCTAATAGTATCCCATTATTTGGATTTACATTCTGTTTACCCAGGCATCCGTCTGCTAATGGACATTTGGTTTGTTTGAAGGTTTCTTTTTTCTTTGAGTTGAGTGTCAGCCACCTAGAGTGCAGTGACAGGATCACATCACACCGTAGCGTCAACCTCCTGGGGACAAGCTTCCACCTTAGCCTCCTGAGCCTCCTGAGTAGGTGGGAGGAGAGGCTCTAGCCACCACGCCTGGCAACATTTTGAAAGTTTTGTTGAAATGAAGTCTCCCTATGTTGCCTAGGCTGCTCTCAAACTCCTGGGCTCAAGCAGTTCTTCTGCCTTGGCCTCCCAAAGTGCTTGAATTATAGACATGAGCCACTATGCCTGGCCTGTTTAGAGTTTTTTGGCTATTGTAATATGGCTGCCATAAACATTTGTGCACATGTCTTTGTAAGAACTTCGTCTTTTATTTCACTCGGGGAAATATTTAAGAGTAGAATAGGTGTATGGTTTTCTTGGAAAAACTGTAAAACTGTTTTAAAAGATAACTGCTTCAATTTATATTGGCACAAGCAGTATATGAGAGTTCCACATCCCCAATAGCCAACACTTGTTATAGTCATATTTTTAAAAACCTTAGCCATTTTAACATGTGCAGCATATCATTGTATGACTTTAATTTATATTTCCCTAGTGACTCACAATATAATAAAATTATATTCTCATGTGTTAATTTGCTATTCATATATCCTCCTTGGTGAACTGTTTGTTGAAATCTTTTGCATATATTTTTATTGGATTCACTACGTATTATTGCAATTTGGGGGATTCTTTATATTTTGTAGATAGAAATCTTTTGTCTATTATATGATTTGCAAGTACTTTCGCCTAGTCTGTGGCTTGTCTTTTCATTTGCTTAACAATGTCTATTAAAGATACGTTTTTTATTTCAATTTTAATTAAGTATAATTCATCAATTATTTTCTCTTTTAGATCATATTTCAGTGTGTATTTGCAAAATTTTTGCATAGCAAAGGTTAAACATAATTTTTGTTATATTTTATTCTAGGCATTTTACATTTTAGGTTTTTTCTTTTAGGTTTATGATTTATTTTAATTGGCTTATATGATGCAAGTTGAAGGTCAAATACTTTTTATTTTTGCACACAGATATTAATCATTATAGAATCATTTCATGAAAAGATTATCTTTTTTCTCCTTAATTGTTTTGTACTTTTGAAAAAACATTTGCACATATGGAGGGACTCAAAAGAAAACATAATTAATTTATAAAAAATTGTGTATTTATTCTTATATGTTTAAACTTCAGTAACCTTCAAAGTAGTCTCTTATTGATGCAATATACATATCGAAATTATTTTTCCACTGTTCAAAACGGTCTTTGAACTCATCAATTTTGATGCCTTTTCATGCTTCCGCCATTTTTTGTTTCACCTCTTCCAAATCAGCAAAATGTTTTCCTTTAATCGCTTTTTTCATCTGGGGAAGCAATCAGAAAAAAGTTGCTTGGGGAGAGATCCATTGAATAGGAAGGGTGGGGTCAAAAACTGCTGAACACTCAGCATGGTGTGGGCAGGTGCACTCTTAAATCACCAATCATGAAATGGGGAAACACACTGAAAGAATCTCCAAAAGAAATTCCCTGAAACTGAACACAGCCTTTCACAATAACATGGGTACATTGATACTGATGGTTTCCTAGAACACTTACCTAGCTAGGAAGCCTGTACTGCAATAGGTTTGTCCTCCAATAAATAATTGCCCCTTCATATTTGAGTTTATTTCTGAATGTTCTGTTGTGCTCCATATTTCTGTTTTGAAACTATCATTGCATTCTCTTGTTGAAGATAACTTTATAGTATATCTTTTGATTTTTTTCACTCCTTTAGGTTCTTTAAATGCTTATATAAATGTTAGAAACAGATTACAAATTTCCATTTTAAAAAGACTACTAGAATTTTCATTGGAAGAGCAGTGTATCTAAAGATTAGTTTGAAACAAATTTCCATCTCCTGATTCTTTTGATTGATGTATATATTTTATTCTGACTCACGGATATAGTTCTTTATGTATTTAGTTTTTCTTTATTTTTCTCTCAGTAATCTTTAGGGATCTTTTACACCCTTTTCTGATTCATGCCTAATTGTCTCATAATTTTTTCATGCTTTTGTAAGTACTAATATTGAAATTGTAATTTTCGATTGTTTGTCCTGGTACACAGAAATAGTTTTGCTTTTTACAAGTTGCTGTCTTTTCATGACTAGCATTACATGAAGGTGGAAAGATAGAAAATAGGTGTAGTTCCAAGTTAACAGGCCCTGCTGTTCTCCCAGGCTTAGAAGGGTTTCTTGAATAAATATATTTAGCTTGTTCTGTCCTTCTGGTAACTTTCTACATTCTGAAATGGCTGATTTTTATATGTTTGCCAGTATTTTTGTTGCTTCTGTCAGGGAGCAAATTCACTGAGCTTCTGAGAGTCCTAAGTTCACAAACTTACATTTATTTGACAATTCTATTGGAAACACACACACACACACACACACACACACACAAGCACACATCCAAACAAGATCTGGTTTCTTTTTCTTTGTTTAGGGCTTCAGATTGCTTAAAGTAAATTTGTCCACAATTGTCTTTTGATTTTCTTGTTCACTGCCTGGTGCCTAGAGACCTAATGATATTGCTTCTTGAGACTGTATTCCAAAGTGCCCTGGTACAGAGCTGCCCTAGAAAGTAGGCATAAAATAGAAAAACTTCATTCACCTCAGAAGTTTACAAAGAGAGCATTCAGTAAAGAGCTGGTTCTGAATGATTGTCCACATTAGTTTAATATTTTCAGGGACATTAAATGTTGCTGATAATTTTGTAACATTTGATTCTGCTTTTTTTTTTTTTTAGGAAATTCAGCACTATTGATATATGCTCTTGTGAGAATGCTAATCATTTAAAAAGCTTCTTTACAATTTTTGTGTGTATCAGAATTTAGAAAGACATCCAATGGTAAGATGATAAACTAATAAAATTCATTGATACTTTCCCGTGTTTGATGTGATATAATGAGCACTTCAACTTTTTTGATAGCCGCAGGAAATAGGCACTACTTTGGTTTAAATGCTTGTGATCCTCCAAAATTCATATTGAAATTTAACTATATTGTGGCTTTTCTAAGGTGTGGGGCCTGTTGGGAAATGATTAAGTCAGGAGGGCTACCTTCAAGAATGAAATCAATGCCTTTATAAAAGAGGCTTCAGAAAGCTGCCCAGTCCTTCCGTGTCTTCTGTCATATGAGGATACAGCAAGAAGGTGCCATCTTAGAAGCAGAAAAAGGGGAAGTTTAGAAGGTAAGCATACCAAAGGATAGGAAATATGATATAAACAAATAACTAAGCAAGGTTAGCTTATCAGTAAAACACGAAATGTCGGGTGCATCACTAGCAACATACCTATATGAAAAATCAGGCAGAACAGGAAGCATCTGAAAAGAGATGCAAGTGTTCAGAATTAGGTTTTTCACATGAGGTTGAAGATTCAAAAATAGGGAATATGTTATAATTTTGGTGATTGGAATGATTTTAAATTCTAAATTCTAGTTGCAACAACACTTGGATTGATTGTGGTTTTCTTTTCACTTGTAATTAACTTCACTTTGTCTTCATTTCACCCACTTTTTTACATCATTAATAATAGTGTCAGTAAAACTGACAAAATAAGGCTTATCAATGTTCTATAATTTTTTTCTCCTTTCTTCTTCTTAATTTTATTTATTTAATTAATTATTTATTTATTTGTAAATATAGGGTCTCATTATGTTGCCAAAGCTGAATTCTAATTCCTGGGCAGCTTGGACTACAGGTGTGTACCACCACACCTGGACAATAATCTACAATTTTTAACACAAAAATCACTTATTAACTAGACATGTCAAAGTGATCACCTCAGAGTAGCACTCCATATTTACTTTAAAATAACCTTATTATCAAAGGCCCTATAAATGAGAAAATTAGTACTTAGTAATTTGAACAAGTATTTATGAGACTAAACATAAAGTCAACATTTAATTTAAAATGTTGCTGTCCAGTTATTTCTGATAGGTCATTCTTGAAGACACTCATAAATGATATTAATCAAAAAGTGAAAGACCATACTAATTTCACAATTTAGTCATACATACATTTTTCAAAGTAAAAGATAAATAGATACATGATTTGTACTTTTCAAAAATGATTTCTAATATATGCACCCATTAAAGAAAACATGTTGTTATCTGACATTTTTGTATCAAATATTTCTTGATAACTGTAATCAATGTTAATACATTTAATTTTGAATTAAAAATTATTTTTGAAGACCTAGCAAAATCAACAGGTTCTACATGTAAAAACATAAAAATCAACGCATATTTAAATAAATTATCAACATAATTTTGCCAGTTAAAATTAGAAATTCTGTTACTTAAATGAAAGAAAACATAAGACACACTATTTTCTCATTAAATGCTTGAACAGCTTGTCACCATAGCAACTAACAGACACATCAGGAGAAAACCATTCATGTATATTTTTTTTCAGGTGACTCTCACCCTCCCAATCTTTCCTTCAGCTGCCTCCATAACTTATTATTAGAACCAAAACAAATATTAGCGGGGAAAAAAAAAAGACAGTCACTTGAACAGCATTGCTTTCCAAATAGAACTGACTTATAAATTGCATATAGCCAAAGTAATAAATATGCTTTTAGTCTTTAGTATATAATATCAATCTCTGCCTGTGTAATTGGAATAAAAAATACTCCTTGGTCAGCACATCTTCCCTTATATGAGAAGGAGTTTTTTTCTTGTCTTTCTAATGGTAGAGGCTTATCGAGGGTGTGTGTGAAAACATTCTTAGAGAAGTGGATCCAGAAGACTAAATGTTGATTGATGGATCATCTTAGCAAATGCACAAATAATAAAATATTTCACTAAAGAGCAACTTGCAATTGCCTCTCTAATAATATATTGTCCATTATTGTGACTTATACTATGTTACAAAATCATACCTAAGTCAAGAAACTTATGAGTTAGATATTTTTTCCATACTTCCTGGATGAACATACAGCAATTCAGAAACATGAACTTGACAACTATTTACAGCTAGATATGAATGGGACTGAGCTGTCAACCCATGCCTGTCTATTCATATTAATGAAGATTTTCTACCACAATGTACTGTCACATTCTTTTTATACATAGAAGCCAAATGGTGAATTGGAAATACATCAAGGAGAAAATCTATGACAGAGATGGTCATTTTACTCCAATAACCATCCTCTTTTCACATATAGAAATATCAATATCACCTCACTGAAGTGTTGCTCTGCAAGGTGGCAAGGTTTGCCTTCACCATTTATCTGTTTTTCTTATTGCTGTAAGTTATCATGTGGTTAAATTCCAGGCAATGAGAAATGCATATAAATGAAATGTAGTAGTTCTGAGACTTCCCTTTACAGAGGGTAATACTTTCCCAAGGTTTTACTCTTTTTCTTTTTCCTGCTAGGTATAGGTTGAAGGAAAATCAATCATGCAGGGTTGCAACGAAAGTTACAGTAGTTCCAGAAGATGTCAGGGTCTTTGGTGCCTGCATTTCCCCATGGCGCAAAGCAACCCTATCTGTTTTGGATTGTTCATGTCTGGCCTCCTCAGAGAAAGAGAGAGAAAAATTGATTTCTTTCTCATTTTAGTCACTGTATTCTGGGATCCCTGTTTAAAAGACTTGAGTTGTACCCTAAATAATGGAACTGCTCATTAATAGTCTGTTTCAGTATGATAATCCCAAATTATCTGATACCTAGGATAATTGTATTCATATGATAAACTTTCAAGAAACTATTACTGACTTAAATTATTTGTATATCCTGGCTCATAGTGGGAAGAAAAGATATAAATGATAAAATCCAGTGCTATCCTCATGGTTGTCAAATATAAAGGACATGAGAAACAACTGTAACTGAAACCAATCCAGCAACCAAAGCTGAGGGTGAAACAATATGGATTCCTCAGCTCTCATTAAAACAAAACATAGTACTACATCAAAAATGACAAACTGTCTTAGCTATGAATTCTGAAAGCTGTTATTACACTGTTTGCATGATTGAGACAATTGAAAATATAATGGATAATTCTCTGCATGATGTTTTCACAAAATGCCGGGGCACTGGATGTATGACCACTTCTTATTTTAACTTTGGAGAGCAAAATGTGAAGATGTACTTGAGAAAATCAATTTTATATTGCCCTTTAAAATTGTCCAGCTATAGAGAAGACTTAGTTTCATGTGTTTGTAGTGTTATTAAGCCAAATTAATGTATTGCCTTGTACTTAATATATTAACTTTGCTGCATATGTACATTGTTTTATACTTACATTCGCTTTCTCTTTATTGTTTGAAAATCAGAAACCTCTGTAGATTCAAATAATATTGAAAAGAAGGTAACATTATGTTACAGGTTAGATATAGCACTTGTATCAAGGAAATAAGAGATAAGCAAAAAGCCTACAGTAGATTATTTGATGTTGAGATACATTAATAATTGCACGCTTTATGATGATTTAATGTGGGTAGTGAGGTGAAAGCAGCTAGAAATCAGAATTAAATATAAAATTTATTTCTTCTCAAAAATCACTTGATTTTGAATAATTCAGCCATATGCTTCTTTAAAATGCTAGGCTCTCTGCTTCTTTTTTATTTTAGTAATTTACTTTGGGTTTCCACTAGGTGTGATGTGTAATTTCTTTTTTATTTTTTTTACATTTTTACATATTTTACTTTATTTTAGAGTTATGGGATACATGTGAGGATTTATTACATAAGTAAATTGTGTGCAAGTGAAGTTTGAGCTTCTAGTGAGTTCCCTCTCCCCCTGGTAGTGGGCCCGGTACCCAGTGTGTTATTGTTTGCCCCTTATCATTCTTCTCCTCCTCCCTTCCCTAGCAGTGTCCAGCAGCTGTTGTTCCCAACTGTGTGATCAGGGCCCACTTATAAGTGGGAACATGCAGTATTCAGTTTTTTATTTCTGATAGCTCACTTAGCATGATATTCTCCAGTTGTACCCATTATGCTACAAAAGACATGATTTTGTTATTATTTTATCTGTATAATATTCTATTGTGTAAATGTAGAATACTTTCTTCTAGAATAATGTTGTTTTATTTTAGTTTGACAATAATGATGGAAGAACGGTGACTTAGAGTAACAATGGTTGTCTTCTTTGGAGCACTATTAGTATGTCCACAAATTAGTTATTGTGGTCAAATTCTCTTATTGAAGTTTACATAACTTTTATGTAGGTATAAAAAATTGCTAAATTCAATGAGGCCCATTTTTCTTCCAATTCATCTTCACATATCTTACCATAATAAAGGGTGTATATGATGGCAAGTATCTATTTTCTTCTGAAACTCATCAACAATCACCCAAATAAGCTATGAAAATGCCTTTTTATTTACCTTCATAAGTGTATTTTCGCCTTTAATAAATATTTTATTGTATGTTAAAATTATATTTGCTTTTATTTGTCCATAAATGTACTTTAGAAAAACTTCAATAGGATCTTTTTTTCTATCATTGAAAGGATAGATATCCCCAAATTCCACATAAAGCACACATGATTTTATAGATTACTAGCATATGTGTTCTTATTCTAGGTTCTCCCAGGTCTCTGCAGATTTCCTTCATTTTATCCTCATTTCTTTGTTCTTTCTGAACTATTTATCCTTCTAAATCATTTTTTCTCTTTAATTTTATATTAAATATTTTCTTTGGAGAATAGTGGGTGAATCCTGGCTTGTTTCCAAAATTAAGTTAATTTTGTTTTGGTATCTTTATTTTTTTATTACATATTTTAGTAACTTTTTAATTATTGCAGCACAACTGAAGATGACTACTTGACTTTCAAATCTCTTTCGTGGACTTTAACAGAGAGTGTAAGGTCAATTATCCTATGTATAAAATTTGGATTACTTTTTACCTAATATATTCCCTTACTCTCACCTACATAGAAGCTCATTTGTCAATGCATGTCTATTTCTATTCTTCCATTCCTCCTGGGTAACCTATCGCTTACCAATTTTGAGGGATACGTGGGTGATTTTCTTTTCTCCCTCCATAATTTACTCCCTGGAGAACTGTTGTCATTGTCACCAGCAATCATCAGTTTTCAGAGTCTATTTAAGGGTTCCATAAAATAGCTGAAGAACTGGACCTGCCTTCCCTGTTTTTGTGATTGAAAACATTGGCTGCATCATCTAATTGAGGTATGTAGTCTCCAAGTTCTTCTCCCCTTTTAAGATGATCACTATATGTGCATTCAAGTCTAAGTGCTTTTCACAAATGCCAGCTGTCACAGGAGGTCATGCTACAGATGTGCTCAAATCAATCACTTTTGTCAAATTGCTACACATCAATGTAATGTGGAATTTATTGATTCTGTAATACTAGGTTCAATTTCTGATGCTAAAATGTATTAGTTCTTGTTAATTTTAACAAATTATTTACATCCTTGTTTTCTGCATGTATACAATATGCTCTTTTATTTTCACAGGATTGTTCTGAGGATTAGAGATTAGGCAAGCATCTGATAATCACTGCCAATCAATACATCCTAGCTGCTTTTATTCTAATTATCCAGTGCAAGTGTAGCCAGACAACTGATAATACAGCACATATTCTCTTGAGAACATTTTAAAATAATAATGCCAGTTTTATAAATAAAGGAGATTGCATGGTGACATAAATGTTTTTTGGAATTTGTAAAAAACAAGAAATAAAATGTGATTTTATCATTTTATACATGAATGGTGAAAATTTAAAACATTCATGATTTTTTATTAGATCTGTAAAATATAGTTTATCAAATACTAGCAATTAAACTTTTAATAGTTTCCATTTAAAATATTAATTTAAAAGTTTGTATTAATAAAATTTTAGAAATATGTTATACTCCTCTCTGTCTTAGAGAGACTGTTTATTAATATAAGAATATTTTACTCTGCTTATTAACACCAGAATATTTTTCTCAGTCTGAAATAAATAAGCAAACATTTTAACTAAGTGTAAAAATTATTAAAACCTGTTTGCCACATAATATCCGTTATTCATGATAGCTCTGTTTTCAGATGTGGCCTAAGAAATGCCACTGTAATGATGGTAGTTGAACAAATATCACTTATGTAAATCTAATACCTTGAATGATGCTTATGGTACATGACAGTGTTCATGAAATGTTTTTGAGTGGTTAAATGAGTAGTTGACACTTTATCTATCTAAATTATGTCTCTATCTACGTTTTGTTGTTTTAAAATTTACTAGACAATAGACCATATACAAAATATTTTTTAAAAAACAGAAACAGAGGTAATTGTTTTTATGATTCAAATTTTTATAACAATTGTAGCATATATATTCACTTAGTTTGCATCATTTCACAAATTATCTCAATTCACTATTTTACTAATATAGGAACGTTGTCAAGGTATATATTGTTATGTTGTTGCATTTAATATACTTTAACTTCGTTATAAAATTATGGTTTAATAGCTATTGTTTCATAAAATATCATTACAAATGACACTTCCCAAGATCAATTGCCCTATCTTCGTAAGTTTCTTTATGTTTTAGTGAGTATGTATGCTGTAGTTGACATTCTGGTTGCAGCAAAGTAGAAAAGGCAAAAAGATGTAGTTTTACACATTTAACAAGACTATGTTTTATTACAGAAGTAGGGAAACTGACCTCTGGTATTAGGTTCTCTGAGGAATACTAAAAACAAGAGAAGCACATTAATATTAAAGACATTTATACAATTTCACTTAAACGCAAAAAGGTTTAAATACCTTTTTCTTTCTTTGGTAAAGGAGCAGGACAGTAGATATATGACCTTCACTATTTACCACAGAAAGATTATATCTTCTACAACCTGCTGAATTTACCATAAAGTAATGAACTTGTACTAACCAGAGCCAAGCCCTTTGTAAGTAAACTTATCAATCACATTACTGTATAATAATTAGAAAAGCTAACGTGGAAAATTTAAGTAGAAAAAATATTGTTTCACATAGTAGAAAATTTGAGATAGAGCTAAATGGAAGTGAGTGCCATTCAGAATGCATTTTTTCTATGTGTAGTCAGCATATTACTTAAAACTTATAATCTTATTGATGTGCCAAGTTTTATTTCAGAAATATTTCAGACAGTAGAATAAATACATTTGAGGTCGAATGTACACTCATAAGATTTAAAAGTCTACTTTTCGCCAGTAATGAAAAAATATATATTTCATTTCATAAACACTTTTTGATCATTCTCAACTTGCAACGAAATGATTTTTTTGGACAATAGGGCAATTTAATTTGCTTATAGCTGTAGTATTTTAACTTTTACATAACCAAGACTCTTATCCATAGAATGATGTAATTGTCTGGATGTATTCCTTTAATAAAGAATTTAGGCTCTGGCAGGACACACTAATGAGATATTCTTTGCAATATTTGATTCATCCACTAATTATGCTTCTCCAGGGAATCAGTGTATGTGTGTTTGTGTGTGTGTGTGTGTGTGTGTGTGTGTGTTCTGTATATTATTTTTCTAAAAATTTTGTATTATTTCTAACATTTTTATAGTGTCTGCATTTTTATTGATAAATATAAAATAATGCTCATCTTCTTTTGTATACAAACAAAATTAGAGGAAGTTATTTGGAGCAGAAGATTAATTTTAAGTAAAAAATGAACTTAGGGATTATACACTTAAAACAAATATGATGATACTTTAACATTCAAAAAGTACTAAGCTTAAAAAAATTATTTCATTATATTTATTTTAATTTGAGTGATTGCATCCTCCCAAATAAAATATCTTATTGAATACTTCAACATGTTAATTAATGGACAATTTTTTAAAAATATGAATTCATTTTTTCCAAGGTAAGCAGTAACCAAATATCTAAGGAAACAAAAAAAAAATCTAAATTTTGATGGAATGTACAGCTAATTAAGTAAACTTTGTTTCTGAATAATTTATAAACCATAAGAAACATTGTATTTCTAGTTGTAACACACAATTTATAAAAGAACCTATAATTTAACCAGGAACTTAGTTTAACAATGATGCATTTGTTAATAAAGATAATGAAATGAAACATTTATTTATATGTTATGTAGAACTTGTAAGAATTTGAGGGAGAAATGTCAATTAGTATCAAGGTGGTCTATAAAATACCCAAAATAAATTTGTATAGAAAGATGAATCTGATTTATAATAACCAAAATAGAATGGTGAGGAGGGTAGAAGTTCCAGAAACAAACAACAACAAAAACAAAAAAACAAGCAAAAACCTGACATCTGTATTAGTGTTTAGGAGCAACAGCATGTGCCTAAGTGAAGAATAAGGCAGCTACAATATTTCCATAAGTCACAACTCCATAAAACAAAAGACTAGATTAATCAAGTCAAGTAATTATATATCATGTAATTCCAGTCATAATTCTCATTTTTCTTTTTGGTGCTGTGTTGTCTCTCACAGTGTAACTTTTCCAGGTGATTTTGAGTTGGTAGCTGACCAGCCTTCTACACTGAAACACATCGACCAGGGCCTCTTCAATTTGGAGATACACAATATTCCAAAGCACTCTTTTCCACATCCACTCTGTCCCCAACAAGAGAACATATCTGTTTATCTTGCATATCAACACCGGTAGCTTAATGTATTGCCCCAATAACATATTTGTATTAAAGGACATGTTAAAAACTGTTTGGAAATATATTACTTTAAATACAAATAAACAGAAATATTGTGAAAAATGTTTCCAACTTAATTGTTAGAATAAATAATTATTTCAAAGTCCTTCTCTAGGTTCTAAATTTACCTTCAAATAAGTTGATGAGATGCTTAGTGATTTTTTAGTACTATAATCTACATTCATCAACATGAAGAAAAACATCTTTTCAGCAGAACACTCTTCAAGATGTTTCAGTGAATATTTTTTAAAAGCATTTCTTTAAGATTTCTTTCTTAGATTAATTCAGCCTACTTTTTATTGAAATTCATGAATTCTATATACCCACAATGTGCTATAATATTCATTTTATGAATTTATTAATCCTGGTTTCAGAGTTTATACAATGTGTTAGATTTTGTTTTTCTACTGTAACAGATGATGATATTGGAAGCCAAAGAATCTCAAACATTGAGAATGTTGAATACATACCAAAGTGTATATTGGTGATAATAATAGTCAATAAAGCTGTTTTAAATATAGTGAGTTTATTGAATTTTTAATCTATCAGCATAGTAAGTTTTCCTAAATCTTGAAAATTATTTTTATTCCCTGAAAAAAGAACCATATGAGATTAGAAGAAAACAGGCACCATATTTCAGTAGCACATTAGGAAAAAAAGAAATGCAATTTACTTTCAAAGATAATTTATTTTTGTTTTATAATTGAGAGAATCAAAATGATCTTTCCTTTATGATATCCACTAAGGACCAGCAAAATGTTCTTAGTTTATTATAATTATTCTGCAGGAAATTTAGATTTCCCTTAAGAAATCTGTTGAGATGAGGCACTTAGCTCAAAGTGACTGAGTCACATGTCTCAGGAGGCTATCCCAGGGAGTGTGAGAGAAGCAGATGTTTTCCATCTTCACTCTCTTCTGAAGTGCTATCATTAACACCCTTGCCAATCACGTGCTGCAAATTGGAAGCATGCTACATTTAGTTCATTTTCTTGGATAGGTATTTCAATTTGAAAAAGTGATATTCCACATGGTCTTTAATTTTGCTTCAGCTTCCTGGGACCACTTTTCTTTGAATGCATGTGACAATTTTCCAAGGAAATAAAAGAAATATAGACATGAATATCAGTAAAGAAATGAGCTCTAGATATAGCTGTTAATGAATAGAAAGATAAATTATTTACTAAAATAATTTTAAAAGCACATATTGGAAAGAATAGTATTATTCACTCTCCACAGTTATGTTCTCTTTTAAATTATTTGACCGCCACTGGGATTCATACTGGAATATTGCTTAAAGCTTGGTCTCTCTTATGATCATGAAGCTTGACTATCTCTCTGAATGCAAAGTATGATATATTTGTAAGATATAAACATGAGACTATTATTATCAATTAGAATTCTCCAGCTTGCACATGGTTGCTAATATAGCAGGGTAGCATTTTCCACCTACATATGTTCATTTGATATAAAATGTTTTTGAGAGTTTTTTAATGCATTGTGTGTATATTCACATCAATTCTTTAGAAGCCTACCTAAGGGCAAAGAATGGAGGTCTTAATTTATTTGCCTTTAAGAGAAGAAGAAAGGAGTAACTATAATCAGGCTGTGAACTAATTGGAGCTCCCAAATGACAATGCAGCATAAGGTTTTATATTTCTACTTCATGAAGAAGTTTTATCAAATGCAGAGAGAGAAGGCGATAGAGAGAGAGAGAGAGAATAAATAAAAGGGAGTACAATTTTCAATAATAGTTATTAATTGCAATTTTTTCAATGTGCATATGTATATTTTTACTGGCCTGAAATTTATCTTTATTTGGGAGTAATGGGGAAATAGCAAGCCGAAAGATATAATTTAGGACATAAAACTTACAAATATTCAGGTAAATTAATAAGAATTTTGTGTTCTAGAGTCTTAAAAAAATGACATTAACAAACAAATAAGAAAGAATGACTTATAACCGTCCAATGCAATTCTGTTAAAGTTCTGAGAAAGAGGCCATTCTTTATGATAGTATTAGTATTTTACTTTAAAATACATAAAATTATGTCTTTGGATGACTTTCTCTAAAAAAAAATCCAAAATGCAGAAGTCTAATCTTCATGTGTACGTATGTATCTTTAACTCAATATCATCCAGTGTCTCCTGATACTGCTACTTAATTTGTATAGGTTGGTGGGATTTTAAATAATGCTATTCTAATCTTCTTAGCCTCTGACTTACCTAAGAAATGTGTTGACCTAATTTAAGTAGGATGTTAATAATAGTCAGGTTTACTTATTTTGACTATAAATTTCAAATTAATTTTTTTATGTTACTTATACTTACAAGCTAGAAAGTGACTGTTGTCTTAAAATGTTCCATGTGTGGTATTGTTTTAAGACATTTCATGTGGAACCCAGATGTATTTAGACTGCGTCTCTGCAGTGTCATTTTCCTATTTATTTCACTGTCTGTTATTTCCCTTTTGATCTGCATAAATTATTTAGCAGGAATAACCGACCTAATTGTGTAACTGGATGTCTGGATTTGACAAACAGCAATGGTGATATTAACAAAGTTGATTCTTCCTCTATTGTCAAAGCAACATTTTGAAATTAAAAATAACTCTTAGTAATTGAATCACTTATGCTCTTTTTTTCCCTATTTTCTTTTCCTTTTTTTTCAACTTTGCCAGTGGCCAACTTTATTCAAGTGCATACAAATAATATCATTCATGGTATAATAGAAATATGTTTGACCTTTCCCACCTCTATGGCTTTGGGCAGGTCCCTTAACTACTTGGAGCCTCATCTGCACACCTATAAAATAAGAGCTAAATAAACTTTTTAATGTTTAGAGAACTGATATAAGAAATATACAAACAATTATGCAGATATTTTAAATAATTTTTAAACTTGGAAATATAAAGCAAATGCAGCATAGACATTTTGGTGATTATTGTTGTGGTTATGTGTGTATGTGGTTAACTTTGTGATACACATCTTACTGATATAGGGAATGAGCTTTGTGAAAATACAAATTTTTTTTCTTTTGGTAACATATATATTGTTTGGTAGATCCTGAATACTTAATAAAAACTTTCCATGATTATGATAACCATTACTACAGTGAACAAGCCAAACTCTCCCCTAAAGTAAAAGTTTAATTGTCAGGTTGCCTTAAAAAAGGTTAAATTTGGCTTTTCACATCCTAAGTAGGTATTTGGCAGCAAATATTTCCATTCAAAAAGAGAATAATATACACTGTGAAGGCTTCTGGAAAAGCAGTGGTCTCCCATTCAAAAAGAATAAAATTTTTCCAGCTCCTTTTAGATTTCAGTCCAATTAAAGCTCTACTTGAGTTGTTCTCTCCTGGTTTTTGATTGGTATAGAATATGATAGTGCCTGACAATTGTCCTCAGTAGGCATTAAAGGTAATAGACACTTCTTAAAAGAAGATATACGGGCAGCCAATAGACACATGAAAAAGTGTTCGGCCTCACTCATCATCAGAGAAATGCAAATCAAAACCACATTGAGATACCACCTAACCCCAGTAAGAATGGCCATCATTAATAAAACAAGCAACAACAGATGCTGGTGAGGATGCAGAGAAAAAGAAAAGCTTCTACACTGCTGGTGGGAATGAAAACTAGTGCAACTTCTTTGGAAGACAGTGTGGCGGTATCTGAAAAAACTAGAAATTGACCTTCCATATGACCCAGCAATTGCCCTATTGGGAATATACCTGGAGGAACTCAAATCATTCTACAAAAAAGATACCTGCACACGTATGTTTGTTGCAGCTCTATCCCTATTTTATTTTTCTACACTAACTGAAACAACTGAAGAGTGCAAGTGAAAAATTAAAAGACAAATGATTTATTTCTTATGTAGATCTGTAACTTGTTTAATCATCTTCTTCTTGGCTTAAAATTGCTGCTTTATGTACATACTTTTTTTGTATGACTTGCTTTTCCAGAGTTGGTAAGCTAAGACTAAACAAATTTAAGAAATTACTTTGTATCTTCTGAGTTTTTTAAATAATTACATTTTTAAAAAGATAGCCCTTTTTTAAAAAATAAGAGAACCACATTACATATATTTACATCAATAAGAAATGGACAAGAGAGCCTAACTTGTAATCAGTTATGCATATTAATTATATAGCATTTTTATATAAACAGGCAAAAATGTTATGATAGTACTTGTACTAATAATAGATCTGATGATATGAAAAGAGTAGATGTTGATTAATAGCCTTCTGTATGTAATTTCAAATATGCACAAAGTCTTAAAGTGTCATATCCTTAAGCTGGTGACATCTATCAGTCAAATCAGAGCATCTCAATTCTGCCATTTTTGATTTGAATAATCAACATTAGCTTTCTATGGAGGTATAAAAAGTGATGGGTAGGAAGGTGAAAGATCATTGCGGAGAAAGAAGAAGCAAATTGTTTAAATTTGTAAGCTGTTATTAGAGTTAACATTATCTGATTTGAGGTCAGGCCTCTTTATTTTAGTTAGGATAAGACACGAGCCCATGATGATGTGAAGAATGATGCCAAAAAGAATTACTTTTTTAAAATGCTTAAAATAAGATGGTAATAATCAATATAAAATGTAGTATAAGATAATTAACAGAAATAAATTGTGAGAAATAGTTAACAAAAATAAAAGCCTTTTGATTATTTTAAATATTACATGATTTTTTTGATTCAATCATTAATTAATATGTAAAAATGAAATTGAAATTTTGTGATAGTAATTTATTAGTATTATAAGTTATTGGTAGTTAGTGATTACTTGGCAGTGATTTGCATTCCTTTTTTTTTTCCTCAAAGTTATAAATTTTATGTTTTGCAGAGGATGGAAAAAGAGGTTGATTAATGCAGCCCAAGCAAGTGGGAAGATAGGAGCAATCACGTAGCATAGAGAAAATACAGTATTTTGTGCTCGGAGGGTGGAGATCTGGGTTTGAATGAATGCTGGACTAAGACTTCCTACTCAAGGCTGAGTAGCCTTGGCAACTTATTTGCTCTTTCTGAATTGAAGATTCTTCATTTCCAAAAGGGGGATCATTTTCCATGTTCCAGGATTGTGAAGACTGTAGAAAGATGTAGGTGAAAACATTCCTCATGGTGCCAGGCACTTGAGAGCAGATAAGAGATATCTTCTGAACCTCACTTTGTTTTTTGTTTTGTTTTGTTTTGTTTTTAATTTTTTTTATTATGGTATTATGGGGTACAGTTAGGGGTTAGGCATACAAAATTGCTTCGTTCAGGCACCCTTGATGATAAGAGGTGTCTCCCCATCCCCAGAAAGATATTTATCACCATTAATCCCATCGCCCCCCC
>CAUYQG010067685.1:0-17113 GCA_963574415.1 Tarsius wallacei | reverse complement strand
GGGTTCGAGACCCGCCTGGGCAAGCGAGACCTCATCGCTACAACAAATCAAAAAATTAGCCGGGGTGGTAGCGCGCGCCTGTAGTTCCAGCTATTCGGAAGGCCGAGGCGGAAGGATCGCCGGAGCCCAGCAGGTCGAGGCTGTGGTGGCCGGGAGCGGCCACTGCACTCCAGTCTGGGCGACAGAGTGAGACTCCAACTCAAAAAAAAAGAAAAAAAACAAAAAAATTAGCAGGAACTAAGTACTGTATGCACATTGGCACAAGGATGGAAACAACAGATACTGAGACAATCCCCAAAAGTAAGGGCGGGAAGTTAGATAAGAGCTGAAAACTACCCATGTCCGCCACCTGCGTGAGAGGCCCAAGCCTCACCATCATGTAATATTTTTATGTAATAGATCTGTACATGTACAATCTAAATCAAACAGGAAAATGAAAAGCACTGATAAAAAATAAATGTTAATAGAATAAATGCACCTTTAAAAAACAAATTTTTTTAAAAAAACAATCCATCCTCATGTAGTTGATTATGAAAGAATCAAAGAATATAAGGTGAGAAGAAAAAATTTCGAAGTGAAATTTCTCATCTGATTATCTGTACTATCAATTGCATATAACATAATTGCATACAAGATAAAATTTTTAAAAATTTTATAATAATTAATCCACAGGCAGGCAGCAGTTATTTCATAACAAGAAACAACAGAAAAGTCAAACAACTATGACAGTTCTTTCCTCTGCAAGACAGAATTCTGAAAAATTTGACTTATGTTTTTTGGAAGTAACAGTTCATAATAAAATGCATCAAAATGAGATAAACAAGTCTAGCATGTGTATAGAAGTCCTGCTTGGAGCATCTGTAAAAAAGAAATTAGTGAAATAATAGTTTCATCATTTTTTCTTAAGCAAAAGAAATATTTAGTAAAAATGTATGAAACTACTTTACATTGAATTGTATGATGCTATAGAAATGTCACAAAATCAATTTTTTAGCTCCTCTCTCCTTTTAACTGAGGGTTATTTTTAATTTTATTCTTTTCTAGAACAAGACAGAGACTTTAAAAAAGGCAAGAAAAGAAGTCAGAGTAGAGGGGACATCTCTAACCAGTGTAGAATAGGAAATAATCTCTGGGGAATCTTGAAAAGGTAGTTTTCAGTGTGACTATCTCACTAAAGGAGCTGATACACAAGACAAAAGTAATTGTTGAAGGTCTAATGTGAATAGGAACTAACTATTTGCATTAATTATGGTATTAGAGGAGACTAAAAAGGCTATGAATATTTATAAACGTACTATATTGAATAAAAATTTGTTTAGCTTCAGTTTAAAAAATTATAAAATAGTATCTTTGTGTGTAAACAGTTTTCTGGAAGATTATAATATTGTTTTCAACACATCTTTCTGCACTCTCTCTAATTATATTTATTATCTGAAGTTAAACAAGCAATCACCACATGTAAAGTTATAATTGTGAAAGTAATATCTTTTGAGTTTCTCCAAATATCCACCTTATCTTTACAAACAATATTATAAATTAGTGAAATCTAAAATATTAATTTTTAAATGTTTTTGAGTATTTTAAAAATTGAGACATTACCACAGTTTTAATCATATTTCTATCAAAATAATATTCTTCTATTAGGGGCAAAAAAACCCATAATATGCTGGAGTTGATCCAGATGAACTGACTTTCCTTAGTGGGTATGAAAAGCATTCCCAACACAAACATTTTATTTCAAATCTTCCTTGCCTTCCCATAAGGGACCTTGGTAAGAGTGAGTCCCTTCTGATCAGGAAGAAAATGGCAAAAATTTCACACATAATTTTCAGTCTTCCCTATAGGCTTAGTTTGGCTTATCACCACATTTGAATCAACGGACTCTGATCTCAGAAGTTTACTGCAGCTGTGCTGATCACGTTTGAGGTCTCCAAGCCAAATTAATTCTTGCTATAGGCTGGCCTGGGAGCTTTCTGGATGTGGCATGTGTATTTAGACAGTTATGGCAAAACCAACTTATTAAATGTGCAGAAAAAGTCCAGTTTAACATAATTTCCCTGCCAGGCAACCAAATTTACCATTTCCTTGAGGACCACTGGCCCTTATCCATCCAACCTTTAAGTCATTGATGAGTTCATTCTAAATAGTAGTATATATTGGCAAGAGCAACCTCAAAAAACAAGAAGCCTAATTATTGTAAGTTTTATTAGGAATAACTTTAAGAAGAGCCAAAATGAATTGTCATATAAAATACAGTTTGTGAAATATAAAGATTTATATATAAATTATCTTACATTATTTTATATAAATACAAGATATAGCAGTAAACATAATACACAGTTTAAATACAGTTTTTCATTTTTTATTTATTGTAATGATGTGGGGTACAATTCAGGGTTAGGTATATAAACATTGATCATGCAGGTACCCTTGTTGATGAGGTATGCCCCTCCCTCCCCTAGCAGTTTCCCTCAACTGCCAATCCCACCCCCCTCCTCTGACAGTTTTCCACTACTGTCAATTACTTTCTTACAGCATCATAATTGTTCAAGGTCAGCTTACGAGTGAGAACATATGGAACTCAGTTCTTTGTTTCTATGATAAATCACTGAGCATGATCAACTACAAATCCATCCAATTGCTGTAAAGTCCATATGTTTGTCCTTCTTTATGGCTGCATAATATTCCATTATATATATGTACCACATTTTTTTTATCCAGTCCAGCTTCAATGGGCAACATGTTTGGTTCTATGTTTTTGCTATTGTGAATAGAGCTGCAACAAACATACGTGTGCAGGTATCTTTTTCGTAGAGTAAGACGTGCAGGGAAACACCACCATCTTCCATCAACAGCTCAATTTTTATTTTGGAAATATGTCTCTTTTTTAGTACTGGTTCCTAGAATTTCCATTAAACAGACTGATTCCACACCCATCCTCTGAGAAGCCTTTTGACTCAGGGACAGTATCATGTTATCTTGGCAGTAACAATTGTTTCAAAGATGTGCATCTGACTGATCATAAGTAGTAAGACTCAGTTTGTTGATAATTGTTGGAGTTGTGGAGAGTAGATCTTCTCTTCTGCTCTCTTGAACATAGAGCATAACCATTTTACAATAATAAATGGCTTACCTCTGTGACAATGAAGCCAATACAATAAGGAGGAGAGTAAAAACCGATTAAGTGATGGACAAAACTAGGTCCTAGTGGCATTGATTCATCTCTTACTAAGTTAGGCAAACCTAAAACCATCTCTAACTTTGGATTTTTCCAAATGTACCTGAACCAAAAAAACTCAGTGAGCCTAGTTCCTAAAACTAAAATGTGAACTAGAGTGTGGGTCAGTAGCAACCCAAGAATTCTAATTGATTTGGGAAGAAAGTTGACTTGAGTCTTCAAGTACCAAAGCCAAAAGTCGGGATCAGATAGGCCAAGAAAACGATAATGACAATCATACTTTTTCTTATTCCCTTTTCCATTAATTAGAGTACTGAAAACACTCCACAGAGGGTGTCTGAGGATGACACAGAGGCTGCCAGAGCAATGTGAAAGGGTGAAGAGGGCACTGGCACTTCATGGAGACGGGGAACAATGAGGTAGGTGGCTTGGTGCAGGGAGACTGAGATCAGAGAAGCAACCCAAATCTGAGATTTGGCATTTAGTAGCTGTTTAAGTCTTAAGCAACTTATTCTCCACTTTGATGCTCTAGTATTTTTTTTTTCTTATAAAATAAAGAGGAGGAAGAATAATAATGGCTGCATATTGATATTAAAAAATAATGCAAATCCCATAGCACAATGCCTAGCAATAGTATACCTGTTCTAAATTATTACTATCAGTACACAACCTGAATGGTAGCCATATGATCTTTGTCATATACTGAGTATCAACAGTAAGGCTATAAAGGCAAGTGTTTTGGTCTGTCAACAAGTGGGGTCACAATTTTTGCCACATCTGCCCCACAGAATTATCAAATAAAAAATGTGAGAGGGTCAGATAGAAGCTGTTATGAAACTGAGGAAGAAGTAAGGTGACATGAGCACTTCTCAGCTTTCAGATATTTCAGAAACAGTTAATGACACCAAAATATCTTCCTGAAACTCCTAATGTAATTTGTCTCCTTCTATTGAATCTTCCAAGGTTAAAGGCCAGGCATATAACGTTTGGAAAAAAAACATTCACAGTTATTTATGAAGTCTTGGAAATTTGAAAACTGATGCTTTTGTACAGATTCTAAACCTTGGTCACTTATTGGAATTACCTGGGAAGCATTACAAACTGTGGACACAGAGAAGGTAGCTCAGAGCAGTTTCATCAGAAATTTGGCAGGATGGCTGAGAGAATTCATATTTACTATGTGATCCTATTGTAAGTCCATGATTGAGAACCGTTGAGCCAGGGAAAAAGAAAAGAAAATATATTTGTTGAGATCACCATATTCACCAAGCAAGGCATTAGGGGCCTTGCATATATTCTCTTGTATGAGTTTCATTTTAAATTAACTATATAAAATAGGAGCTGCATCGATACTCTGCAGTGAAAAACTAAGACTCACAGAAGTCAGGTGGCATGCTAAAAGACCTGCAGATGGCACATGGTGATGTAGTCATATCTTCATTTGCTTCATTTCTTCTCTTTTGGTTTTTGTGCCTGACACCTGAAATCTGTAAGAGGCAACTAATTAAAAAAAAAGAAAATCACTTTTGGTTATTGAAATACATCTTCCATTTATCTGTTTGTTTTCTTTTTCGCTATATCTGATTTATAAAAAAATCTAAATGGTGATGGTTTGAGGGTTTAATACTAATCTCTAATCATGAAATCGCAAGCACATGCCATTGACAATTGTTTTTTCTGTATCCCAAAGAGAAACCCAAGTTTTGAAACAGTTACTAAAAGAAACCTTCAAAATGAAATTCTTTAGGAATATTGAGAACTAGTCTAACAGCTTTAAAATAAGTAGGTCCTCATCAGATATTTGACAATGCACATAAAATGGTTATTTCTTGGGGACCAAATTAAGAAATTTAGAAAGTGAATGATAATCCACTGTATTACAGTGGGGGGAAAGAAGTAGATTCTTTTTACCTTTATGGTCCTCCTACGGGAACTCTATATCTGATGATATTTTAAAAGGCACCACTACTTGAATGTCTAATACAAAGGTTTAACAGTATATTCTTTCAATTTTTAAACATGAATAGAAAATATCCAGTGAGAATGGGAGTAGGGTAGAGAGGAAGTCCGTGTTGAAAACCTCAGTAAAAGTTATAGAAAGTTTCACATACATTTTGCCAGTTTTTAAAAACTAGTGGGTTCAAACTTTACATTAACACAGCTGCAATACCAACTGTGCATTTATTAATACTGTCTGCTGACCTCAAAGACTGCAGTTGCCAGCTTGAGCTGATACCTATAATGCAGGAAAATTGAAACGCTAGAATCGCTACATTAGCTTTCTGGGAAGGCAGTTTTCTAAGCAAAGTGCTATAGGTCAGAGTCATCTCCTCTCTTCTTATGTGGATAACTATTTGGTGGTGCAGGCCAGGAGGTATTTTCTGACTCGTGGTAAAAATAATAATTATAATGAAAAATGTATCTTTTTTGAAAGAAAAAAGATTGAAGGGGGAGTGACATGGACAAATTCCAAACTATTGGTCTATATCTGAAATACAGTTAGACAAAAAATCGACTCTGGTAGATTTTATTTATGTAAAGCAATGAAGAGTTACCGAGTTCATGGCTCCAGAGTTGATGATTAGCATTATAATGTTTAGAATAATGATTGTCAATCATAAGCTTATCCTGGTAAGTATTACAAACATATACATTTAGGCAATGAGGAAATTAAGAATGAATATTTTATACATATATTTTGTCATGTGTGGTTCCCATGAGGATACTTAGTTGTATTTTATTCTTGGTTCACTAAAAAGATCTATTGAAAATCACATAGTAACAAGGGTATGATGTGACTCAGTGGAATTCTAACTTGAACATGCATCACGATTATTTAAAAGGTTAATTAAATCATGGGTTGCTGGGCTCCCATTGCTGATTCAGTGGCCCAGGGTGAGGGCTGGCAAATATGCATCCCTCACAAATTTTCAGGTAATGCTGTTGCTGCTGGTCCAAAAAACATACTTGGAGTAGCACTGCTGCAAATAAAGGGACAATTCAAGGAAAGTTCATTCCAAAAATAAAAACAATAGCCTCCACTTGTTGGACACTTAGTGTCTGTACTGGATCTCATTAAACCTCACGGGCAAGGAAGCTACAACTCAGAAGAATTAAAAGACTTTCTCAAAGTGAGTTAATTAATAAGGGACAAGGACAAGATTTAACACCAGTTTTGTCCAATTCTAAAACCTTGGAATTGAACAAAGAACATATAATAATTATTTTTGATGTTCTGCATTAGCTTCTCAATACATGTTTCTTCCTCTCTAAAGACATTGTTAAACATTGAAAATACACAAAATTGAATTGATTATTTAATGTTCATCAATTATCAACAACTGAATCAAGAAATTAGAGCATACTGGCTCAAAAATCACAAAAAGAAACAGACTAATGTAATTTTTCTCAAATTCTTATTAAAACATCAAAAGGTTGGGGAATATGAAGTAAAGAACACTGAAATTAAAACTAAGTTTAATAAATTGTTTCTTCAAATTATGATATCTGGGAGGAATATCATGAATAAGGTCACTTGGGCTAAAAGGTAATAAATGAAATAATCAGTGTTCTGAATCATATCATAGCCGAAACTGACTTTGGAAAATAGGAGACGGAGAAAAGAATGTAGCAATTTCCTTTTATCATCCCCCGCTTCTTCCCCCTGACTCAGGTGCACAGAGGAACCAACTTTAAAATGACAGTGACCACTCTCTAGACTTCTGGCAGCATCCTCTGTAGGAAAATGAGAGTTCTTCTTTTTCTTTGAAAGTCCCAGGATAATCTTGAAAACAACATATTGTGGATATTTCAGTTTTCTTAAAAGACATGTTTTTAAAGTATCGGATGATCAGAAAGTTAGAATGAAGGACGTCTAAATGAAGACTTTAGGTCCAGAAATTGGATGGATGTTATGTCCATTCCCCTTATAGATCTGAGAAGAGTATCCAGTCACCACATGAAGTAAACAGTGATCTACACCAATGACTGCCCCTCCACTTGCCATATGCATTTAAAAACAAAACAAAACAAAAAACTGAACGTGCCCAGATGTTGCCTCATTCGAGGATGAAGAAAGATACATGTGCACACATGCAAATGTGCACACACACACACACACACACACCCCAAGGTAGAATTGAAATGGAATATAGTAGTAAAACTGCAAATTTCTTCTCACCCTATATTTATGTTTATAACGTAGTTGACTGTTAAAGTCAGTACACAAAATCTATATTGTCATAAAGAGTTGGAGGATCATTTGGCTAAATATTTGGCAAAAATTAAGTTAGATAACTGCTCACATGTGTTACCAAAATAGCTTCAAAATGAGATATTTGGATATTACTATAAAAATTCTGTAAGAAAATGTTACTGCTATGTAATTTGGGGATTGCTACATTATATGCTTGATTCTAATGTAGCTAAAATATAAGAATGGTCTGATAAGTTTTTTCTCTAAACATGAGGTTTAGATCAACTAATCCAAGACAACAAAAATATTTAAAGTAAATAAAAAATTTGGGAAAATATCAAGACAATTTTCAAAATGTTGATATTTTAACACAGAAACTTATATGTAAAAACAATTAGAAAAAAATGAGAACAAACCAATAGCAATGTGGGAAAAGAGTGTGGACAGACAATTCAAATTCATCAACAAAAGTTACCAATGATTAATTAAGACATAAAAATGTCTTCAATCTGCAACTACCAAAGAAAGGCAAATTAAGCAATGATATGCCCGAATTACCATATCTTGTCTCAGATTAAAAATAATAAAATTCAGAGGATGAGTTTTATTATTCTTTTCCACTCATGGTGGAAGTATAAATTGTCACAGCTTTTTATATGACAATTTGGCAACATATCAATTTTTGAATCTAAAGAACTATTTCTTCAGTAATTTAACAACTAAGCATTTATCTTAAGAGTTTAATTACTACCAAGCACAAAGATATAATTACAGTTATATGCATTGATCACTATTTAAAAGTGGGGAAAATTAGAAAATAATTTGTCTCAAATAAGCATATTAATTTGTGTGCATCATAAAACATTTTGTATAATTATTAAAATATTGTTATTAGAGAGTAATAAATGGAAACATATTTTTATAACTAAAAAGAAAAATTTCAAAGCTGTGTGCAATATTGCTTTATTTGTTTACAAACAAATATGTAGTAGATTCGAGATAGACTTAGTCCGTGAATGAATTACCTCACTCTCTTAAAGTCACTTAAAATTGTAATAAAGAATGAAAATATCTGAATCAAAAATATGAAATACACTAATGGAAGAAATAAAGCAGGTAGAACTGGGCACTGGAGAAGCGTGATATAGGAACTTGAAGAATTTCATATGCTCAGACCTGACTGTCATGGAGGAGAGATTGAGTGGTTTAGAATAAGAAGCCTGGAACTAGGAGGGGCAGGTAGAAAAGAGACTTGAAATAAGAAATAGAATTTATCACAGAGGTAATAAAAGATCTACACATAGTATAAGGAATCTCATTTTCTTCCCATCTCAACACACTCAATGGCTCATAGGTATTTACTACTACATAAAGATAAGCTCCTGCTCTAAAAATGGAGCAGATGATCCTCAAGAAAATATTTAACCAACCTAACGATATGAGGAATAATTAAAAAGGAATGATTATGAAAAAAAAGAAAGATCCCAATTTAAAAGGAAAACGAAAGAAAACATACTTTGGATTTGTTTTTTGCAAAGTCAACTCCATGACTAACAAGGGATGCTTTTCCAGCTGCAAAACAAATATTTGGTTCTCTCTATGACTCTTGACTTCCAATTTTGAGACCTCAAGCTTATTATTTTTGACTTCAAATTTCAAATATGGCTAAAAGTTGCCAACCCATTTGACAGTCTATTTATACTGTATTTACTCAACAAAAGCTGTATAGCTTTCTGAATTTTACCTTTTAAAAACACTAGGTCTCCTAAAGACTTGTCTTTTAGAAACATAATATAATATAGAAAATGGGGGTGGAGGGGAGAGGAAGATGGTGGCAGAGCCAGTCAGATTATGCAAGTCTCAGTATGAGTGAGGAGGTGTATGAAAAATTTTGCATATGTGTTGGTGAGTAAGTGGGTGTGTGAGTGGCTGACTGAGGGGAGTTCGGAAGCAAGTGGCCAGGGCTCTCCTGGTGAAGCTACTGGGGCCTGAGCTGCTCTGGTTGCTAATGCTTCCAGGGTACAGAAGCTGAGCACCATTTTTTTTTAATCAACAAAGGCTTTCCTGGGAAGAAACTGCCAGTTCCAGGCTCTATTTCACCACTTTAGTGGGAGACACTGCCAGCTCCAGGCTCTGCCTCACACCGCAACACCTGGCAGCAAGGGCTGTAGAGGGATTTCTGTGGCAGATTAACTACTCAGGGACCCAGAGGGAATATCCTGAAAGCACAAACTGTGGGAGGACAGGATGAGTGCTGAGTCTCAGGTGCTCCTCCCCCTATCCTGATTCAATTGTGGGACAAAGGGTATGGCCAGAAAAGGATGAGGACAACCTCCGAAGAGCTCAGCATTGAGTCTGGAGCTGACTCAACCCCTCCTCCCCAGCAACCCTCTGAATGTCAAGCCCACACAGTGGGGTACCAATGAGAGAGATGAACCCAGGCGGAACCTGGACGTCAGTCACAATAAGAGTATAAACTTGACTGGGGCACCCTGGGGAAGAGGCAATCCTGCACTTCTCCCCACCAGAGGGGATTCCCTTGACCATAATAGAGTGGGAGGGGAGGACTACAGTTGCACCCACCCTCACTGACCCCTCCTCCTTCCCTGAGCTGGACACTGGGAAGATTGTGAATGAGGCCGAAACTCCACAGGAGAGAGCAGTGAAACAGCTGAGAGGAATGGTTACAGAACCTGCCTCAAGAGGGATGATTTTTTTTGTCTGTTTGTTTTTTAAATTTTTAAATATTTTTTCTTTGTGCATGAATGTGTATATGAGGGTTTGATTTGCATCCTCTCCCTTTTTTTTCTTTTGTTTTCTGTTTATGTGTATACATGAATGACTGAGTGTTCATCTTTCAGTTTTTTGTTTTTGCTTTTTTGTTCTATTTTTTAGTTTAATGTGTTTGAATATGTGTGAGAGTTCAATTTGAACCCTATTTTTTTCAGTTTTCTTTACTTTTTTTTTCCTTTTTCTATTTCTTCTTTTTTTCTCTTTTTCTTCTTCTTTCATTTTATGTTGGACCTGTGTGTGTGTTTGGTTTTCCTGCTTTTTGTTTGTTTGTTTGTTTTGTTTTGCTTTGCTTTGCTGTTATTCCAGCTTGCTTTGGGGTGTGTGTGTGTGTGTGTGTGTGTGTGTGTGTTCAATTGTTTTTTGCTTTGGTTTCTGCCTTCATTGTTCTGTGTTTTTATTTATTATTTTTTAATTTTTGACCAGTTTACTTCATTCTACTTTTTTCTTTCTCCTCACTGCTGTTACTGTATCTTGGATTCAAGGAGTACACACACACACCCATTGATCAAATAGAGTGGTGCAATGAGTGGGTCTCAGGGAACCTATACTACAATCAGAGAAAGTTGTGATTTGCAAGTAGTTTCTGAATTCTAGCTTTCCGTCCTTTACCTTATTTGACTCTCAAAACTAAAAGAGACAGCAAAGCTTCCCACAAACAACCCTGTTTCAAAATAGAACAAATCCAGAGCCCTGATTAAGGAAGAATATCAGAAGTGAAAGCCTCTGCCACTATCACTGAATAACAGAACTAAAGATAAAAGAAAGAGATTGGTCATAAATGTGAAAAAAATCAGTGGAAGAACACAGATAATTTCCAGTGCAACAAAGAGGCAACACCTGAAAAATCAGATCTCAGAACCCAATTATTGGAAGTCACCAACAAATGGCCCCAGAATACATCAGGGATTAGAGACCGAGTGGAAAGAGTGAATAAGAATCAAGAAAGACAAGATGCAATACTGAAAGAACTTGTAACAGAGACTTTGACTATAAAAAATTTCACCCAGGAAATAAATAACAAGATGAAAAGCAAGGAAAGCAGAAGTAATCAAGCAGAAGAAAGAATCCCAGAACTTGAATATAAAAACATGAAATTAACCCAATCTGTAAAAATCATAGAATAAAAACTCAGAAAGAAAGAAAGAAAGAAAGCCTACAAGAGACATGTGATTATATCAAGTGGCCAAACCTATGCTTGACTGATATCTTAGAAGAAGAAAGGGAAATGGAGAACACCTTGGATCAAGTATTCCAGGAGGTTATCCAATAAATCTTTCCCCATCTCACCAGAGATATGACCATCCAAACACTAGAGATTCAGGAAACCCCTGCAAGACATCAAATGAGAAGACCAATCTCTAGAAACAGTAATTTGCCTACACAAAGTAGGTAAAAAAGAAAAAAATCCTAAAGACAGCAAGAGAGAAAAGTCACACCATGTACTGGGGAAAACCAATCAGAATAACAGCAGACCTATCAGTAGAAACACTATAAGCTAGAAGGGACTGGAGTCCAATATTCAGAGTCCTCAAAGATAAACAGTTCCAACCAAGAATTTTCTACACAGCCATGCTCAGCTTCACCAGTGATGGAGAGTTAAAATCCTTCCCAGACGTCTAGTCCCTAACAGATTACACAGCTTCTAGACCAGCTCTACAGGAGATGCTTCAAAAGGTATTAAGCACAGAAGAAATAAAAAATAGAATGACACCACACACTTCCCAAGAGAACAACAGTACACAGAATCAACAGAGAATACATTGCAACAGCAAACTTGAAAACACACACATACATCAACCCAAAAGATACAAGAAAAAAGAAAAGAAAAAACTTTATAAGAACCTCATGACAGGGATAAACAATCACATTTCAATAATCAGCCTGAATGTGAATGAAATAAATGCCCCACTGAAAAGACACAGAACAGCAAACTGCATTAAAAAGAGCATCCAAGCCGGATTCGGTGGCTCAGCCTATAATCCCGCACCTTGGGAGGCTGAGGTGAGTGGATTGCCTGAGCCTGTGGGTTCGAGACCCGCCTGGGCAATTTGGCGAGACCTCATCTCTACAATAAATCAAAAAATTAGCCGGGTGTGGTAGCGTGCTCCTGTAGTTCCAGCTACTTGGAAGGCTGAGGCGGAAGGATCGCCAGAGCCGAGCAGGTGGAGGCTGCGGTGGCCGGGAGCGGCCACTGCACTCCGGTCTGGGTGACAGAGTGAGACTCCAACTCAAAATAAATACATTTTAAAAATAAATAAATAGATAAATAAAAATAAAAAGAGCATCCAATAATTTGCTGTATAAAGGAAACTCATCTCACCACAAGGGACACACACAGACTCAAAAAAGTTAGATGGTAAATGAGTTATGGAAACTCATTTACCATCTTCTAATTCCTTTTGAATGACTCATAAAAGGAGGCAGGAGTCATGATCTTAATATCAGACAAAACACCTTTAAGTTATCAAAAATTTAAAAAGATACAAAAGGACACTGCATAAGGATAAAAGGTTCAATCCATCAATAAGAAATACCCATCCTAAACATATATGCACCCAAAATAGGAGCACCAGTATTTGTAAAGCAATTGCTAAGTAAACTAAAAAAAAGATATTGACTCTAGTATTATTATAGCTGGGGACTGAAATACCCCACTAACAACTCTAGATAGATCATCTAGGGAAAAATATCAACAAAGAGATCCAGAACCTAAAATTAACACTCTACCAAATGGACTTAATAGATACCTACAGAATATTCCATCCAACAATCACAGAATATACATTCTGCTCACCATCACATGGAATGTACTCCAAGATCGATCACATTCTCAACCATAAATCAAGCATAAACAAATTTCATAAGAACAAAACATGATCATGCACCCTCTGAGACCACAGTGGAGTAAAAATAAATATCAACACCAATAAAATTCCCCCAAAACCCATAAAGCCATTGACACTAAACAGCATGATGCTGAGCAACTACTAGGTCAACACGAAATCAAAACAGAAATTAAAAGATTCCCGGAAACAAGTGAAAATGAAGAAACATCTTACTAAAACCTCTGAGATGCCATGTAAACAGTTTTAAGAGGGGAGTTTATATCTCTATGAACACACACCAAGAAAATGGAAAGATCACAAGTTAACAGCCAAACAAATAACCTAAGGGAGCTGGAAAGACAAGACCACCAAAACCCTAACTTCATCAAAAGACTCCAGATCGCCAAGGTAAAAGCTCAAAAACGGAACATAGAAGAGGAAAATATAGAATGACACCACACACTTCCCAAGAGAACAACAGTACACAGAATCAACAGAGAATACATTGCAACAGCAAACTTGAAAACATACACATACATCAACCCAAAAGATACAAGAAGCAAGCAAAGAAAAAACTTTATAAGAACCTCATGATAGGGATAAACAATCACATTTCAATAATCAGCCTGAATGTGAATGAACTAAATGCCCCACTGAAAAGACACAGAACAGCAAACTGGATTAAAAAGAGCATCCAAGCTGGGATCGGTGGCTCAGCCTGTAATCCCGCACCTTGGGAGGCTGAGGTGAGTGGATTGCCTGAGCCCGCGGGTTCGAGACCCGCCTGGGCAAGCGAGACCTCATCTCTACAATAAATCAAAAAACTAGCCGGGCGTGATTGCGCACGCCTGTAGTTCCAGCTACTCGGAAGGCTGAGGCGGAAGGATCGCCGGAGCCCAGCAGATCGAGGCTGCGGTGGCCGGGAGCGGCCACTGCACTCCAGTTTGGGCGACAATGAGACTCCAACTCAAAAAAAAAAAAAAAAAAAGTGACTTAAATAAAATATGCTACCCTGTAACTGTCTTTTATTATATTTTGTATTTTTTTAATCCCAAGGCATTGCACAGACTCTACGAAAAAAATAAAAGCAAACTAATACAATTATTTTAAATGCACAAATAATAATTGCACATGTTTATGGGACAAAATGTAATGTTATGACATATGTATACATTGTGGAATGAGTAAATCAAGCTAATTAACATATTCATCAGCTCCCATACTTAGCATTTTTTTGGTGTTGAGAATATTCAGCAATTTTGAAATACACAATACATTATTATTAACGATATCACATGCTGCGCAACAGATCACTGAAACTTATTCTTGTCTAACTGAAACGTTGTACCCTTTGAACAATTCTTTCAACACAATGATTAACATGGTTATTTTTTGTTTATTCTTCCAACTTCTTTTTTATATCAAAATACATTACAAAATAGAATTATCAGCACCTACTGTTTTGTAATTCCATGAACACTAGATCATTAACATAATTGTGTAACCTTCTTTTTGTGACTGAATAGATTTCATTGAAAAAATGAGCCCTAATTTATCCAATAGAGTATTTGTTGAGTGTCTGTGTTTGTGCTGTGATCAGCATTATTGTTACCACACAATGATTTTTCATCGATTATTCTCTCACTGGAATGAGACGAGGGTGGTCCCTTCCCAATGAGCCTGTACATATCATCCCAATTACATCAAGCCTGATGTGTTTCCTGAAATGCCAGCAGTTAGCAGATACTCATTGTTTAATGAACTGATTCATTATAAGATGATGATAATATGTGAGATTGCTACATGAAAAGAAACATTTAGAGTCTTACAAGCCAGTATTTCTAATCCTGGCTGCTGAGTAGACTCATTTGAGGGGGCTTCTAATAATTATGACAGCAGGACCAAACCTCCGAGACTCAAATTTAATTGGCCTGGGGGAGTTCCTAAAACACATTTTAAAAAAACAGTCCCCAAGTGATTGTAATTTGCAGCTGGGTTGAGAAATACTGAGCATCAGTGTTCTAAAACAGATGCTTGTTTATATATTGACAACTTGCAAAATATCCCTTTTGCCCTGTTTTGCATTTCTTTCCGTCTTGCTCACTGGAATAGACAGGCTAACTTGAGGAGGCCAGTAGGCTGATATAGAAAAATTCATTTATTTGAGGGAACTGAGTCCTGTGCTTATTTGATGAGCCGGGTCTGCCTTTGAAACCACACCTAAACACAGTACAGAATAGCAAAATTGCAGGCCCATCTCAAGGATGAAGATGGATACAGACCCATCACATGAAGATGGATGCAAGGATCCTGACAATTGTTATCAAACTGCACCCCATAGTTTATAAACATGACCATTAATACTTAGAAATTGCCCAGGAACCTAAGGATATTTAATATTGCACAATGTAAAAATGGTTACTGTTTTAAAAGAGGAAATCATCTCAGTGGATACAAAAAGCATCTGATAACTTTTATTAACCATAAAAAATGAGAAGTAAAATCCTTCTCCTCAAACTAGAATTAACAGTAAATTTTCCTAATCTGACAAAACAATATCTAAAATTATATAAAAAGAATCATTATAATAATGAAATCGCAGAAGTATCTACTTTAAAATCAGCAAGAGTAGGGCATCTCATATTGCTGTGTTTTGTTTTGACAAGATATAGAAAAAGGAATTACTAGCATATGGTAGAACAAAAGGGAAAATTGTCATTATTTTCAGATGATGTGATTATTTAGAGATAACACAAATCTCTATGAATTATTATAAGTATTATGTGTTTAGCAAGGTGGCCAGATATAAAATTAATATACAAAAGTTAATAGAAAATAATTATAATAGAAAAACCCTGAAAATTACCTTGAAACAAATCTAAAAAATCATTTGTAAGACCCACACACAGAATTCCTGTACACTCCAAGACTTTAAAGAAAGACCCAATACATGGATATGTATCCTGTGCTAATGAATAGGAAAACCTAATATCATAAAAGTATAAATTCTCTCCAAATAGATCTCTTGACCTAATATGGTTCCAGTCAGAATGATTGTAGGGTTTTCATAAACTTGACCTAGAAACCTGGATTCTAGCATGAGCAGGGAAGATCAAAAGACTATGAATAGCCATCAATCTTCTGATGAAAAAGAACACGGAGAAGGGGGACCTGCCAGTCAGATATAAAGTGTGATTTGAAGCTGTGGTAATAAAGACAGTGTGGTGTTGGCATAAGGATCACAAATTGACCAATGAGACAGTGTAGAGAATCCAGAAATAGAACTACAGATGCAGGGCCACTTCATATACGACACTGGCGGAATGGAAGGTCATTGGCCAAGAGACTGAGTAGTAAGTGGTGCTGCAAAAGCTGGTTTTCCATAGTCCATGTAGAAAAGGGTAAATTAGAGCTCTACCTCACAACATACGCAATGAACATTTAAAATATCAACAATTTACTGAGAATAAAAATAGAAATATCAAAAACAAAATATAAATTTTTAAAAAATAGGTGATTATTTTTTCTGACCCTGGTTATCAAAAAAACATTTTTTTTTTTTTGAGTTGGAGTCTCACTGTCGCCCAGGCTGGAGTGCAGTGGCAGCCTTGTGGCTACTGCAGCCTCGACCTGCTGGGTCCAGGCGATCCTTCCGCCTCAGCCTTCCAAGTAGCTAGAACTACAGACACGTGCCACCATGTCCGGCTAGATTTATTGTAGAAATGAGGTCTCACCAAGTTGCCCAGGCTGATCTCAAACCCCTGGACTCAGGCAATTCTCTCACTTCCACCTCTCAAAGTGCTAGGATTACAGGTATGAGGCACTGCACCTGGCTTGTGTGTTTTGAAATAAATATTTTTTGATGCCCGCGGGTTCGAGACCCGCCTGGGCAACTTGGCGAGACCTCATATCTACAATAAATCAAAAAATTAGCCGGGCATGGTAGCGCGCGCCTGTAGTTCCAGCTATTTGGAAGGCTGAGGCGGAAGGATCACCGGAGCCCAGCAGGTCGAGGCTGCAGTGGCCGAGAGTGGCCACTGCACTCCAGCCTGGGCGACAGTGAGACTCCAACTCAAAAAAAAAAAAATGTTTTTTTGATAACCAGGGTCAGAAAAAATAATC
>CAUYQG010067683.1:0-58554 GCA_963574415.1 Tarsius wallacei | reverse complement strand
TGGAGTCTCACTCTGTCGCCCAGACTGGAGTGCAGTGGCCGCTCCCGGCCACCGCAGCCTCGACTTGCTGGGCTCCGGCGATCCTTCCGCCTCAGCCTTCCGAGTAGCTGGAACTACAGGCGCGCGCTACCACGCCCGGCTGATTTTTTTATTTATTGTAGAGATGAGGTCTCGCCTGCCCAGGCGGGTCTCGAACCCTCGGGCTCAGGCAATCCACTCACCTCAGCCTCCCAAACGCACGGGATTACAGGCTGACCCACCGAGCCCGGCTTGTTTTTGTTTTTTTGTTTTTTTGGTTTTTTTTGAGTTGGAGTCTCACTCTGTCACCCAGACTGGAGTGCAGTGGCCACTCTTGGCCACTGCAGCCTCCGGCGATCCTTCTGCCTCAGCCTCCCGAGTAGCCAGAATTACAGGCCTGCGCTACCACACCCGGCTGATTTTTTGATTTATTGTAGAGATGAGGTCTCGACAAGTGGCCCAGGCGGGTCTCCAACCCGCAGGCTGAAGCAATCCACTCACCTCAGCCTCCCAAAGCGAGGGGTTACAGGCTGAGCCACAGAGCCCAGTCAGTCTGTGGTTTAATCACCATTGTCTTTTGGTTTGAGGAAGAGGAACCATATTTTGCATTTTAGCTTTTTTTTTTTTTTTTTTTTTTTTAGTTGGAGTCTCACTCTGCCACCCAGACTGGAGTGCATTGGCATGTTCACCACCATCTCAACCTTGACCTGCTAGGCTCAGGTGATTCTTCCGCCTCAGCTTTCCAAGTAGGTGGAATTACAGGTACGCGCTAGAACGCCCAGGTAATTTTTAAATGTCTTGTAGACATAAGGTCTCGCCAAGTCCCCCAGGCTGGTCTCAAATCTGTGAGCTCAGGCAATCCTCTCACTTCGGCTTCCCAAAGTGCTGGAACTATAGCACTGCACCCAGCTGCATTTCAGTTTTATTGTAATATCTGCTGTTTACAGGTAAAATTTCCCCCGAAATAGCAATATTTGCAAAGGTTTATTGATGAGGAATGAGGACTTTCTGGAAATACAGTGAATATGCATTAGGAGAACAAGAAAGATAAACCACACTAATTTAAGCAAACAGTTGGATGGGGTTTTCACTATAATTATGTATTTACATAAAACAATTGGATATACAGAAGACAAATAGTCACTAAATTAATACATGCACAGTGAACTAAAAATAGCATTGGTTGATAATTCACAGAGACAGGAGACAAATATTTGATTTTGATTGTGATTTGGGTTTCAGGAACTGTCATGTTAAAGTTGACCTTGAAAAAGCTACTTTGGCCGGGCTTGGTGGCTCAGCCTGTAATCCCAGCACTTTGGGAGGCCGAGGCGAGTGGATTTCCTGAGCCCACAGGTTCGAGACCCACCCGGGTAACTTGGTGAGACCTTGTTTCTACAATAAATCAAAAATTAACTGGACATGGTAGAGCGCGCCTGAAGTTCAATCTAATTGGTAGGTTGAGGTGGAAGGATCACCGGAGCCCAGCAGGTTGATGCTGGGGTGGCCATGAGCATGCCACTGCACTCCAGTCTCGGCGACAGAGTGACACTCCAACTCAAAAAAAAGAGAAAAAAGAAAAAAGAAAAAGAAAAGACTACTTTGTAAAAAGTCCTGAAACTTTGCTTAATTGTAATAGTGACAAGGTTAAATAGTGACAAGTGTAAAGATTAAAGGTGATAAACTAAGGTATTCATTAAGAGTACCTTTTATGATTTTTTTTTTTTTTTTTTTTTTTTTTGAGTTGGAGTCTCACTCTGTCGCCCAGACTGGAGTGCAGTGGCCGCTCACGGCCACTGCAGCCTCGACCTGCTGGGCTCCGCGATCCTTCCGCCTCAGCCTTCCAAGTAGCTGGAACTACAGGCATGCGCTACCACGCCTGGCTAATTTTTTTTATTTATTGTATAGATGAGGTCTCGCCAAGTTGCCCAGGCGAGTCTCGAACCCGCGGGCTCAGGCAATCCACTCACCTCAGCCTCCCAAGGCGCGGGATTACAGGCTGAGCCACCGAGCCCAGCTAACTTTTATGATTTTTATATCATTAAAAGTTAGAGAAACACAAGAGAATCACTGCCACTTGAAAGTTGCAAGAAATTGCATTTTTTTCATCTCCTTATTTCTTTGTTTCAACATGTGAATTATCAGCAAATTTCAAAAAACAGTTCTAGACTCCTCTTTCGTTCATTACTTACAACTACCCACACACATACAAACACAACAGCAACATATAACATCAACTTCTTTTTTTAAAATGATTTATCTTTGTTGAGTATTGCTATACCAAAATACCTTGGGCTGGGTAATTCTAAAATCAGAGATGTTTATTTTTCTCATAATTCTCAAGACTGGAAAATTTAAAATTGAGCTGCTGCATCTGGTGCTCACGCTGCTTCCACTCTTGCCAGAAAGTGGAAATACAAAACAAGTGTGTTTAAAGGGATCACATGGCATAAAACCAGAAGTGAGAGAGAGACTGGGGTAGCCAAAGTCTTTTTAAAAACCCATTCTCACAGAAACTAAATCATTCCTACCTGACAGGGAACACATTCATCTCTGCGAGAAGTTCATCTATTCATGAAGGATCTGACCATGACACAAATGGCCCCTAAGCTCCATCTTCCATCATCCTCACTTTGCAGACCAAATTTTACCCTGAGTTTTGGTGACTACAAACCACATTCAAATGATAGCATTATTTTTTAAATAAATTTTTTATGTTAAAGATGTGGGATTCAATTCAGGGTTAGGTATACAAAAGTTCATTACGCTGGTACCCTCGTTGATGAGGTGCGCCCGCCCCCCCCCACGGCAATTTCCCACTACTGTCAATCCCTTTCTTATAGTATTATAATAATTGTTCAAGGTCCGCTTATGAGTGAGAACATGTAGTACTCAGTTCTTTGTTTCTGTGATAGGTCCCTCAGTATTATAGACTCTAAGTCCACCCAAGTTGCTGTAAAGTTCATAATTTTGTCCTTCCTTATGGCTGTGTAATATTCCACTGTGTATATGTACCACATTTTCTTTTATCCAGTCCTCTTTTGATGCACAGAGCGGTTGGTTCCACGTTTTTGCTATTGTGGATAATGCTGCAATAAACATGAGTGTGCAGGTATCTTTTTCACAGAGTGATTTGAGTTCCTCCAGGTATATTCTTAGAAGGGGGATTTCAGGGTCCTCCAGGTATATTCTTAGAAGGGGGATAGCATCATTGTTGAAAAAATAACTTAAGGCTCCTTCAGTGATTTCTTGCTCTCACTAAGTAAGTATCTGTGGTTATCCAGATACAAAATATGTATTTTGTTGTTGTTGTTGTTGTTGCTGTTGTTGAATTTTAACCAAAAAGGCTCTTCGGAGATGTCATTGAAAATAGAGGCCTAATCAGGTTTTTTTTTTTTTTTAAAGGCAAAACAAAAATTAATCATGTGTCTGAACTTTGTTCCTGTCATTCTCAGTCTATTCCATTTATTTAAGTAACAGACTTAAAAAGACATTATCGTCCATCAGAGCTTGTGATTGGATAACATTGTTGGCGAACATTGTGACTTCTAATACTGATCAGTGATGCATAAGTTTTTTATAGCCCTTGATTCTTTCTAGAAAACAAGTCTCAGATTTTGATAAATGTTTCTTAAAATACCGTAGAAGAACAAAGAGGGAGAGTGAGAGAAAGACACACACACACACACACACACACACACTCTCTCTCTCTCTCTCTCTCTCTCTCTCTCTCTCTCTCTCTCTAAAAATCAGACTCCTTCAGCGTGTGAATTCATGGAATTTTGGTGATGGGCAAACTTGATCTTGTCCAATTTCTTCATTTTAAAGATATAGTACCTGAATTTCAAAGAAACTAAGCAATCAACCTAAGATTAAACAGCTACTAAAAGAGAAGTTTAAAATGATGTATCTTATTTCTAAATCTAGCTCCCTTTCCCCTAACTCTTAGTTATAAATACTGTAGTTTATTATTTATAAGGCTTGTAAAGAAAAGAAATTAATAGAATTAGAAAAAATATGACGTTAAAATGCATTAATTCTAAATAATGTATTTTCTCTTACATAGTTCTTTATTATTATGAAATAGAAAATTTCTTCTATATTTTAGAATTGAGTTTCTCTTTATATTTGTGACAGAATGTGTTTAGTAAACATATTTTAATTTGCACACACATTTTGATCATGTACTAATTTAATGCATATGAATACATTTATATTTTATTATAAAATATTTGAAGAAAATGTCTAGCAAGTATATGTATGTGTAATACTCAGATGGACCCTTAAAAGCCCACTACCCAATTTAAGAATTAGCATATTACCAATATCCTTGGTTTCCTTTTATATTCTTCTTGGACCCTACCTTTTCTTTCTTCTCTTTCTATTCAAGGGATAATCATATTCTGAAATGTGTTTTGTTTTTAAATCATCCATTTGCTTTTCTTCATAGAGTCAAATGCCAAATCTGTGTAGATATTATTGATGTCGTATATTGTGCTGCTGTTATGCTCATTTTTTAATCAATATTTTGCTTTTAAGATACATTCCACAGAGATGTCATATGATAATTAAAATGTAAGTTGGGAAAAGAAATTTCCATACTGCTGGCCAAAATTGTATTTAATATAAATATTTTCAGCTTAAATAATTTTTTAATTGAACTATTCTAATTATTTACAAAATATTACATCTTCATAGTTGGTAAAACTGAACTGAAATGCCAAACAACATTTGAAAGCTAATAAAATGAAATTGAGCATAATGTCAAAATTAATATGGGATAAAAATTGTCATTTGCAAAGAGTACACCTAAAATTTGATAAATTCTACATTTATGTTATTTTTATTGTAGTAAAAAAGATATAACATAAAATCTGTCTTATTAAGTTTTTAATTTCACAGTAAAATATTATTGATTACATGTGCATTGTTTTAGAACAAATCTCTAGAACTTTTTCATTTTGTGTGGCTGAAAACTTATACTGTGCCTCTGCTTCACCTCTGGCACCTCTTATCTCTTCATTCCACCTCTGGCATCTACCATTTTATTTTCTGCTTATATGTGCTTGACTACTTCTTATACTTCATATAATGGGAATCCTGCGGTATTTTTCTTCTATGACTGGCTTATTTTACTTACCATATTGTATTCAAGTTGCATGTATGTTGTAGCATATGACAAGATTTTCTTCTTTTTTCAAGCTAAGTAGTATTCTACAGTATGCATATAACACATTTTCTTTATCCATTCATTCACTGATAAACATTTATGTTGATTCTGTCTCTGGTTGTTGTAAATAATCTGCAATAAAGTTCAAATATCTCTCTAAGATTGTCCTTTTATTTTTTATTTTTTTTTTGGATACATACCCAGAAATGGGATTACTGGGTCCTATGGTAGAGGAATTTTATAGAGACCCTACATGCTGTTTTTTATAGTGACTACACCATTTTTCATTTCAATGAACAGTTCAAAATGTTCCAATTTGTCTACATCTTAGCTAACAGCTTTATTCTTTTAATTAATGACCAGTTTTATAGATGGGAGGTGATATCTACTTGTTATTTGAGTTGCATTTTCTAATTATTAGTGATGATTAGTATCTTTTCATATACCTATTGGCCATATGTATGTCTTCTTTGGAAAAAAAAAGTCTATTTAAGTTCATTGCCCATTTTAAAAATTACGTTATTTGGGATTTTGTTATTGAGTTGTAGGTTTTTTAAAATATATTTTAAGACTAACCCCTTATCAAATGCTTGGTTTAAAAATATTTTCTCCTGTCCATAGTATGAATTTTCATTCTGCTAATTATTTCCTTTGCTGTGCAGAAACTTTTTAGTTTAATATCATCACACTTTTGCTTCTGTTGCTTACACTTTGATGCCACATCCAGATGTTCACTGCCAAGCAAATTTTATGGAAATTTTCCCCTCAGTTTTCTTCTAGAAGATTTACAGTTTTAGGTCTTACTTTTAAGTCTTTAATTTACTTTGAGTTTATTTTTTGTGTATAGTGGAAGATAATGATCTAATTTTATTTTCTTGCACTTGGATTTCTACATTCCTAACACCTTATGTTGTAAAGAGTATTCTTTCTCCATTGTGTATTCCTGCTCTCTTTGCTAAAGATTAGTTGATTGGATACACAGGGGCTTGTTTCTCAGGTGTCTATTCTGTTCCATTGGTGTGTATGTCATGTCTGCCTTTATGTCAATACCAACTATTATGAATACTGCAGATTTGCAATATGTGTTGAAATCAGGATGTATGAAATCTCTAGCTTTGTTCTTTTTTTCTCAAGATTATTTTGGCTATGTAACATCTTTGTAGAATGCATATATAGTTTAGGATTTTTTTGTTATTTTCATAAAAAATTATATTGATTTCACCCCTCCAAGAAAGTCTACAATTCTGATATATCATACTTATTTCCATGATAGTTATGAAGAAACACACTGAGTCAGAGAGATGACTGCTTTAGACATGAGGAAGAGATTAAATAGTTGTGTATATTGGCTGACAATTTGTTTTCTAAAGTATCTTATTAGCTTTCATGATAAGATTAATTCACTTTTCTTAAATTTCTCCATTGTAAATATTGAATTAAAATTTTAAAATTCAAGTAAAAAATTAAAAGTTGTCTATGAGGATAGACAAATCATCACTAAATTGTATTTCTGGCAAGTTTAAGTAAATTAAATTTTAGGTTCAAATTTAACTGAAACAAGAGATGATAAGTGATCAATGTTTATCGATATACTAGTCATGTTAAGTCATGTGTATGGAGGTATATTTACAAAATAATTATTTTAGTCTTTAAAAAATTAATAGTATCTTATCCTTACCTTTGCAAATCATACATTCTCATCATCTTATCTTTTAGAATCTCTCAATTTTGTATTATTACTCCAAACAATACAAATAAAGTTTTACTGTATATAAATTATAATTCAGAACAAAAACAAATTGATTGAATACACTATCAACAAGACTCTAAAATATTGATTTTATGAATAAAAACAAATACATTGCCTTGAATAAAAAAGTGAAATGACCATATACACCTGCTATTCAAATTAGACCATGAGATTTCAATTTGACAACAGTCAAATTTAATGACTAGAAATAAACCCAGTCAAACAATGCAATATTACAGATAATTTTTGAACTTCTTTTACTACATAATATGTAGGAGATTGCTGCTTTTAAAAAAATTGTTTATAATATTTAGGATGAATATGAAGTGTATCAGTTTTGTTTTGAAATGCCTAAAATCTATGAACATAGAAAAGAACATTTTAGAAAATAACAATGCATTAAAATATATTGTGGTCAATAGAGAAATGTATAAAGGCTATTCATAACAATTTTGGAGGCTAATATTTATTTATCTTACTTGAATTAAAAGTATCTTAAAATAATATGAAAAAGGAGCAGTAAACATAAGTACATTGAATAGACTTAACCATTGAAAATTAAATAGAACTGAATGCCAACACTAACCTTTACTAGGTTTGTGAATTTGGGCTACTTACTTATTCTACCTCAGCTTCTATTTCATTAGCTATAAAAGGAAAGTTATAAAATTGATTCTATGAAATTTTAATAAGTATTGAATAAGATAATGTATATTAATTTTATATCACAAGCCCTGGTACATATTAGAAACTATAACAAGTTACAGTTGTTTTAATCTGTCAGGTAAACAAATGCAACTAAATGTAAGGCCCTTTGCAATGTTATAGCAAAAAAATACAAAATTATTTTGAGAAATAATTTACTCTACAAGCTTTGTTTCCTTTGTATCTACAAAATCACTTCAATTCTATATTTTGAGCATCAGGGCTATCTGAAACTATGGGTGTTTTGAAAAGTGATAGTGAAAAACCTCTTTCCTCGAGTAACTCACAATCTGAGTTAGACTTTTACATAAATATGCAAATACAATAAGCCCCATTAGAAGTGTGATGTTTGGAGAGATTTATTCTGGCATGAAGATCTAGTATAATTTTATTTTAATGAAATAGAATGGGCCAGTTAAAATATTTTTGTCATTGGTTAATTCCTGCATTAAAAAAATGTCCTCTTTACTAACAAAAAAAATTAAAAGGGTTACTGTGTTCTGCTAAATTGTTCTGAACCCTTCAGTATATCTTATTTTTTAAGAAAAGTCATGTGTGCTACATCTGACTGTATTTGATATTCAGAAGAATAAATATAAATTAGCCTAAAAAACAGAAGACAGTCATGTTCCAGTGAAACCAAGCAAAAATCCCAGTTTCATGAATATAACAAATTATTAAGAATACTTGTACTTTGAGAACTTTACATGTTGACATTTACATGTTGAACATGTTGAGAACTTTACATACTTATTGGAGATGCGATGAGGAAATTTATGCTCGGTGCCAGATGGGTTGAGCAACACTTGTGTGACTTTCATTGATGGTATTGTTTTTCCCCAAACCTGTCAATATGCTACAACTCAGAAGCAAAAGATTATGAGTTTTGGTTTGTAGAATGACATTATCTTTTGGAAAAGATTTGACAATGATTTTAGTATCGTATGAAACCAGAATGCTTCAAAGTGGAAAATTTGGCCGTATCTTAATATGAGATGATTAGCAAAGATTTTTTATTACTGAATTAAAATTAAGTTTTTTACTTCAGTTACAGTCATATGCAGCTTTAGTCCTCTCTCTGAGCATTATTTATCATTGGTGAATGGAAATGTATATGCCCAGCTAAGAGTTGTTTTATAAATATTAAATACGATATTAAAATTCATGTAAGACTGGATTGCTACCTTCCTTTAAGATTACCTAATCTCTGTGCTCCTTAAGGACCCCAATGTTTTGCAGCATATCCTAGGGAGTCATTCACGAATGATAAATAATGCTCAGAGAGAGAGCTAATATTTGACTAAAGCAGCACATGACTGTAACTGAAGTGGAAAACCTAATTTTAACTTAATAATAAAAAATCTTTGCTAATCATCTCATACTAAAACGCAGCTAAATTTTCCACCTTGAAGCATTCTGGTATCATATGATACTAAAGTCATTACCAGATCCTCTTCCAGAAGATAATGTCATTCTAAAAACCAAAACTCATAATCTTTTGCTTCTGAAAAGTAGCATGTTGATAGGTTTGAAAGAATTTGAAGTAAAGATGGGCTAGGGGTGAATAGTGATCAAGCAAGCTGGAAAATATTGAAATGTACCAATATTGTTCTTGAAAGTTTATAACAAATTTCATTAAAAATATTTCTTCAATATTTAATTCAAAAATTTAATTATTATATTTTTTTAATCAATCATAATTATGTCTGTGAATAATATTAAATAGAGATCTCATTTTTATTTATTTATTTATCTGATTAGCTAACTTTTCTAGAAGCATTATAGAGTAATTTACCATTTTTTCTCCATCAATGCCATCTTCTTCTTAATTTTAACCCTTTTACACACTACTGGAGAGTTCTTTTATCTTGTACTCATCATTTGGCCTCTCACAGATCAAGTTTTATCCATCACAGTATGAGATTCAGGTAGATATTCTCTTAAGTCATCTGTAATCTAAATTCAGTGATTCTAACTTATTTGCTTTTACTCTTCATTCTCAAAATGAGAGTGTATAGAGGTATGATGTTATGGGCTAAATAGTATAGTCCCAAAATTTATATGTTAAAGTCCTAACACCCCAGTAGCTCAGAAGATGAGTGTATTTAGAGATAGAATCTTTAAAAAGGCAATTAGGTTAAATTAAATCATTAAGGTGTGTCCTAATCTTACACGACTGGTGTCCTTATAAGCACACAGGGGACAATGGCCATCTCCAAGCAAAGGAGAGAGGCCTCAGAAGAAACCAACCCTGTCAATACAAATGTCTGCTCCTTATGCCACTTTGTTATGTCAGTCCTAGCAAAATAATATATGTTGCATGCTTTACATGCGATTGACCACAATCAGGGTAATGTGTTAAAAATGTGTTTTCAATGTACCAAGTGGCATGTAATTGCAAAGCAGTGCTGATAACATTCATAAAACGATTGTAATATTTGGCAGTCTGTTTTATTTATTGCTTTAGAGTTATATAATTTAAAAAACCCCAACCAGTTTATGAATATGTTTCTTAGAGCAGATTCTAAACATATACATATTTTTCTCCTGAAATACAAATATAAAAACTGGAAACTGAATCCCTCTTTTTGAGGTTTCTGGATATTTTCTTCTGATTTGAGTCCTCCTGTTCCAACTGCCGTGCTTCAGTTTTAAACTAAGATAATGAACTGTCTTTTTTTGTGTGTTCAGATGATGCTCTTGCTGACTGCAAACTGTGTATACCTGTGACTCTTGAAAAATGTTCCAGTTCTTCCATTTTATAGCTCCACTTTCAATGATATGATTAATGCTCCATTTTGTCACTGATTTGAAGTCCTCAGCTTTTACAGTTCAAGATCGTCCATGATGGCAATGGCAAAATGGGTTGGAAGAATATTTAAAAGCAGAATTGTAGAGTTTAGAGAATTTCCTAAAAATTTCCTGGCTTTTGATTTCAAAATGAGCTGCTCTTTAATGCAAACCCTACCTATAGATTGCTGTATGCCTAAAATCCAGTCACTGAGCTTCTCTGAATCTTAAGGTTCTTATTTGTAAATTAAGAATTAAAAATCTCCATTTTGAGGTTGTGTAACTAAATTAGAAGATGGTGGCATGTGCCTGTAGTCCTAGTTACTTAGAAGGCAGAAATGGGAAAATTGTTTGAGTTCAGGAGTTGAAGATAAGCCTGGGCAACATAGCAAGAACCTTAGCACTTAAAAAAAGAAAAAACAAACTCTTGGAAAGCACTTAGCTTATTGTTTTTTATATTATATATGCTTGTAATTCTAATAAAAATTTTACCTATTCTCATTCTACTTTACTTTTTTAATTTTGTAGTCTTGCTCATAATTGTATCTATAACTGAAATTATATCAACTAACATATATTGTCCAATGTCCCAGTATATTTTGAAAAGTAGAAACTGTCTTGGTCTTTGCTATGTTCTCAGTAAAAGGGAGGGAGTTACTTATTATGTTACTATTATGTGCTAAGTTTATGTTTTTGAATAAGATATAGAAACAATAAAATCATAGAAACATTATTATTTAATTCTTAAAATAAATCTTGGAACAAAATAATGTAGTATAATTTTAGTTTGACTATTGTTAATCTGATTATCACACACATATTCAGAAGAGCAGAATCTGTGCTTACTTATATTTAAAAATTCCAGAATAATGAAGATTTAAAAATACACCACAATTATCTAACTGTATTTGTTGTTTTATATGCACTGTCACTATAATTATTAGTCTGCTCTAGTGTTACCATATAGGAAGAATTAAATGACCAAAAAGAGGCCATAATGTGGTCTACTTATCTGTTTTTAAAATTTAATTACACTCTAAAATATCTGAACTTTAATATTGGACAGGCCATGAAATCTTGTTTTTACACTATGACCAACCATTCACATATTTGTTGAACACTTAGCCTACACTGAATAGCTGTAAACCAAATAAATTCTTTTTTTTAACCCTTTTGAAATTTATACTTTCGTAAATGAATACATTTATTTATCCAACTTAGGCTAATTGTATGCCAATCAGTCTATTTTGGACCAGATCTTTTGTTAAGGGGTTGAGATACAGGGATAAAAGAAACTGTCTGAGTACAGAATAGTCTGGAGAAGTCAGACAAGTACACCAGATATCATTTTATTATCTATGGGTTCAATAATAGAATACACAGTCTTAGGTTGGCGAGACAAAGAAGAGTTATGATTAGGAATGACAGTGAATTAGGTGATGCATAAGCAATGTCTTTAACAAAAATGCGAATTAGAACTCATATGGAGAAAGGGCATGCCAGAAAAAGAAGGAATGGTAGATGAATGTAATCATGGCGTGTTGGTAAAACAACCAGTGACTGTGTAGACCTTTAGCAAAGTGAGTGGCCACTGAGGCAAGAGGAGTGATGGCCACTGAGGGTAGTGATGGCCACTGAGGCAAGAGGAGTGGAGAAAGACCAAATCCTGGTCAGTCTTGATGCCAAGTGTATTCTGATTTTACAGCCCATGCTGTGTGGACATGTCAAGCATGACATGACCAGATCAGTTTTGTAAAAAATCTTGGCAATATGGGGGAAATGATGGAAGAAGTTATAAAACTCAAGGTACCATAATGACACAAACTCCCAAATGAGCACAGATGATTAGAAAGCAAAACCACAGACAAAATAACATCTATAATTCAAGATATATATTTTTAAAAATCACATTTGGCAAATAAATTATAAAACATAGCCTTTGTTATTTCTTTATTTTTGATGGATTTATTTTGCTATTAGAGATAATAACTTCTATAACATATATTTTTTGCTCAAATTTGATATGAACTATTCATTCTACTTTCAACTTTAAAAAATGTTAATGTTGACACCATCATATGCTGAAAAATTGACTCAAAGAATAAGAACAGATTAATAGTGAATCTTTGTGTAGGTGCAATGGCTTCCAAGCCATGATTCTATTTCATATTCAAAATATAATGTATAAGGAAAAATATCACATCTCAAACCTCTTAAAATTGATATTGATATTCACCTTAAAGAGTTGCATTTTCTCTGGAAATATTATTTACTTCTGCTACAATCTAAGAAAGTAACAATTACACTGGCAATAATAAACTAGTAAACTTTTCAAAAATGTATGCAAAATAATGATCTTCATCATGTAGTAGTATAAAGCATATAATTTGTTATATAACCCAGAAGGAATAATTACTAATATATAAGTGCATTTCTAATTACTTATATTTCATGCAGTCTGGGTTATTAGCCTTTACAAGAGGGTTTTTATTAGAATGAGAGAAAAGAACTAATGAAATATTATTTTGTAAGAATGGTGCATTAGCATTTTCAATTTGAAAAAATTCAATAAAGAGTGCACAAGATGGTTCTTGTCATTATTACTGTGATGCTAGGCAAATTATTAAACTTCTTTCTCAGTACCTTCATCAGTGAAAAAGATTGTATAGTAACTAGCCCTTATTTGCTGTTGCACTTTCCATGGTTTCAGTTATGTGTGGTACAGTACAGTAAGATATTTAGAGAGAGAACAAGAAAGCGGGAGGCGAGGAAACTACATTCACATAACTTTTATTACAATATATTGTTATGCTAGTTCTTCTTTATTATTAGTTATTATAGTTAATCTCTTATTGTGTTGAAATATCTGTAAAACTTATAAAAGCCTGCAATAGGCTGCTTGACATGAGTAACTCCATTTTGTTAAAAATCTTCCATCTTAGCTGCCAGGTCACCAAGATGCAACCCCCCCCACCCCCCCCCCCACCCCCCCCAGCGTGTGACCGTTGCAACCTTTCAGTACTCACAAGCCCACATCCTTGTTCCACTACCTTGTTCCCCTGGTGTTTGAAAACTCCCTAGCCACAAGTTCCTTGTTTTAATTGTACCTTTGCTTAACTGAAATCAGATGTTGCACCAAGTAATTGTTCCCTTTTTGTTTTTAGTTCCCTGTAGCTATGTAGCCCACTTGTGGTTTTTGCCCTTACAAATCCCTGTTTGCTGCATTTGCAGTTGAGAGTTTTTAAGGCGTGAGCCCCCTCTTGACCACTGGTTATTAAAGGACTAAAAAATTCAACTCTCAGTGTGTGGCGACTCTTTTCTCGCTCTCTGGCTATAACAGTACCTAATTTTTCAATTAAATTATCATATGTATGCCTGTATAAAAAATAAACAGTATACAGGGGGAATCCTCACAAGAAATAGAATTTACTTATATAAAATTTTGTATTCATACATGTTTAAACTTTTCAACTTTGAAGTACTCTCCATTTGAGTCAATATACCTATCAAAACATTTTTTTTCACCATCTAAAAGAGTTTTGAACACATCACTTTTGATGCCTTTTAGTGTTTCTGCCATTTTTTTGTTTCGTCTGTTCCACACTGTCATAACATTTCCCTTTGAGGATTTTTTTCATTCAGGGAAACAAAAAACATTCACTCAGGCGAGATCAGGTGAATAGGGAGAGGCTGAATTAGAGTAATGCTGCTTGTGATCAAAAACTGCTGAACAGTGTGGTGTAGGCAGATGAGCTTGTAAATCATCCATCATGAAATGAGACAATGCGGTGAAAGAATCTCCAACTAAAATTCACTGAAGCCAAATGCAGCCTCTCACAAAAATGCTAGCTGGCACACTGATGACAATGGGTTCCTAGAACATTTACTTATCAGGAAAAGCCTATCCTGTAAGGGACTCACCCTCCAAAAAGTTTTTCTGGATCCCCCTTTGTATATAGGGTTCAGGCATTCACTGGAGATCTTGGAATGCATCCTTTGTGGATAAGAGAGAGACTACTGTAATTTGAACATATTTGATTTTCTCCTTAGTCATGATTGATGAATGTTCAGAAACTATAATACTTGGATAAATATTTATTGGGCACAAAATTATATAAGGATATTAAAAGAATAGCAATGACCTGCCCCTTGAAGAAAGGAGTAGAATCTTTTAGATTTGCATAATTTCTCATTACTCAATTATTCATGTTTAGGAAGATTAATAGGAAGACCTTTGAAATATCCACCCAAGAAGTAATAAATGTCATTCCTAATCATACACCATTAAGCTAGGTACACTTATCTATCACACATACTCTGAAGAGAAGTAAGTAGAAATAAGCATTACATTTAAATAATATTCCAAAGATACAATAGTCAAGAATGTAAGTACAGAAATGGGTAACAAAAAATTAAAACTTCATTGAAAACCATACAAATTCCTAACCAGTAGTATTCTGGGGCCTAGAATGAAATTAATGACAAATTCAAGCTTGATTATTTTTGTGAGTGAAAAACAATTATTTTTTTCAAATATTTGTGAGGTGACAGAAGTAATCATAGAGTTAAGTGTAATAGTTTTAAACAGGAAACATGAGTAGAATGCAGCTATCAGAATTTAGGGAGTCCTAACGTGCATTCCTGGAGCACAGAGCATGATAGGGTAGGAGAGTAGTGTATTAAGGGTCAAATGTCAAATATTCAGTAAAATTCACATGAAATAGTCATGGGAGGTGTATAGTCTCAGGAAAGCAAAACTCTAAGTAACTAAAGAGTGTGCAGGTGAGCAGCTGTCACTATTATACCACATTTTTAGGATCAATAAATTAGTCCACCATTGAATTTCAAGTGCCTGCTACTTAAAAAGTTTGTAATTAATTTTTCAGGAATCAATTAATAGAATGATGAAGGATTCAATTTACCTTTAATTTCTGGTCCATGCTCCTTCTCTTATTTATGACTACATGATTATCTGGTAAACTTGAATATCCCTCTCTCTCTCTCTCCCTTTCTCTCTCTCTCTCTCTCTCTCTCTACATATATATATATATATATATATATATATTTTAAATAGGTAGATAGCACAGACTCTATGTGTATGTGTGTGTCTTCTTGTTCTGATTTGCATCTAGAATCAACAAGTTTGACAACTAATAAAAGGGGCATACAGGAGACCTAGGATGAAATGTTAATTTTATGAACTGTGGCTTAACTAAACATTTCTCTTAGTGACTTATATTAAACAAGCAAACGAACAACAGCAGCAATAACAACAACACTAAAAAATAGTTATATGTTTTGCCATAGCTAAGTCATACTTTCAGAAAGACATGTTTTCCTCCTGAATAGTGTGAATGACTTCCGCAGTAGTTTAGAAGGGAGTCTGATAGAGAAAATCTGCAATACTTTAGGGATTGTTCCTTGTAGAGTCACTCTTATTTAGAAATATCCAGCTCATGTTTGAACTCCTGAAGTTTAACTTATGTAAAATAAGATTTTCAAGTAATGTAATTGCTGTGATTTAAGGTACTTCGAGAATCAAGGGAATGTAAATGTTATCTTCCCTCTGTGAATGTCTTTTCTTACATTTTCCACTTTCCATTATAATAACTGTTGATGTACCATCTACCCCTGCCTTTGACTAGGAGCACTATGATATCAAAGACAATGTATATTCACATCTGGATTTTCTTTAGTGATTTGCATAAGATCTAAGATAATTTTCCATATATGTTTGCTTTTATTCTCCAGGCAATTAAGTTCAGTTCTTCAGCATCTTTCAACTGGATTCTAAGAATGTCCTCCCTTAGAATTTCAGCTGGCTTCTAAGATTGTCCTCCCTTCAGCATCTTTCAAATGAATTCTAAGAATGTCCTCCCTTTCGACTGGATTCTAAGAATGTCCTCCTCATTTTACTTCTCCATTCACATAAGTAATTGAATGATCTCATAAGTGTATATATTCAAATATGATCCATGTTCAAAACCCTTTCATAGTTCTTCAGTTCCTTAAGAATAATGACAGAAGTCTCATGTATGATATCTAACACCTCATCATCTTCCTATAACCTGCCTTTCTGGCTTCATCATTCTTTATTTTGTCCAATCAAGATTTGTATAAGCATAATTACAGTGACTTTTGCTATGCTTTGAACATAATCCTGACTTCCTGTCTTTTCCCTTAATCATGATATTTTGAAAAGTATAGCATCAATTATCATTTTTCCCTCTAGCTTTCAAAAGCTTCTTATTCTTCACAGATTATGTTCAATAAAACTTTTACCCATTTTTAAATCACAAGGCATGTTGGTTATAATTACACTATAGCTTAGTGATTGACCTCTGTTAGTTGTTCAATACATGCTGGTCGAAATAAACTTAATCACAGTACTAATTTTAGTAAGATTTGTTCAATAGGTAGGTCTGTATCCTCCATTAAGTCATGAGATGCCCATGGTCAAGGACCAGACCTAAGTCATACTTGTACCTAGAATAATGTTGCATATATAACAGTGTTGAAATAGATGTTTGTTAGGAAATTTATCAAATTTAAATATTTATTGCGTGCAGGGAATAACATGTGACACACGTTGAAAACTCAAAAAGCCTATTGGCCCCTATAAAGAAGGTATAATAGAATTCATAGAGGTAAAACACTGGAAAATTTGATACAAAAAATTTAGAAAGGTAGTAAAATCATTTATATTGGAGGTTTAGAAGAATGCAATAAAGAATTATTTGCATGTCTAGGGTACAGGAAGACTATTGAACTCAAAAGATATAAGAAGCCCAATTTTTAGAGTCAGTGGAAAATTAAGTGTCTTAATTTGTGCTGTTGTAACAAAAATTCCATACACTAGGTGGCTTAAGCAACAGAATTTCTTTCTCACAGGATCCAGGGGCTCTGTAGTCCAAGAACAAGATGTTGGCTGATTTGGTTCTTGTGAGTGACAACTTTCTGGTTTGCAGAGGGACACATTCTTGCTGTATCTTCAGAAGGCAGAGAGACTTCTGATCTCTTCATTGCTTACAAATGCATCAGTTCTATCATGTTGGTCCTACCCTCATATAATCTAAACCTAATTATTTCCCAAAAGTCCCGCCCTCAAATACCATTGCACTGAAAATTAAGGCTTTAACATATGAATTTTGGGAAGATTCACAAATTCAGTCTACAGTAGGCAAGAACAAACTTTAACCTAAGACAGAAATTTTCATACTTTTTAAGATCACTATGCCTTTAGTGACTCAGTAATTTTTCATAACACTCTAGGTAAAACATACACTTGACAGATTTTGTATTATGCAGTTATGTACAAACTTATTTATGTCCTAACAATTTAACAGTCATTTGGGGAAAAAAAAACAAATAAATTGTCTTATTTTATTATTAATCAAACATAATTACCAACAGATGAAAAAAGTACGCTTATTAGGCACACGACAATTTCTCAAATGGTGGAATCCCTTTGGACACAACTATCCCTTGTACCCCATTCAACATTACCATGCAGTGTTGTTTTTTGTCATAACAAATGCTGGAAACCAAAGTCTGAATAATATGACATTATATGTATGGCATATAGGAACTCTGCTCTTTGCTTTCAGATTCCTGGATTTAGAAAATAGTTTCCATTTGATTCTGCCTTAATTCTGATATATTTTCCTGTGCAGAAATTTACTTATTTGCTTGTGTGTTTGAAAGTGAAAGTGTCTTGGCCTTGCCTGCAGTGAAAGATCAAAGATAATTTTGTCAGAGGTCAATTGGGGTTTATAAAATGACTTCAGGCAGTATTTCTCTTATATGCATTAGGCCCATTCACAAAGCCTCAGATGAAAGGGATGGTCCCTGGGGTTGTATTCCATACATCTTTCTCCCAGCTCCTAATTATGGATTCCAATCTCAGATTCCCCCGTTGCCATCTCTGATTCCTCTGTAAGAATCCAGTCACTTCTTTAAACACTAATGTTTCCTGAGACTTCTGCAAATTGTGCAAACTGCTTCTTTCTTCCCAGTAGCACTATTAGTAGCAAGGTGCTAGCTGAATGGTTCAGATTTGAGGCTCATTTGTAGTATTTATAATCACAATAGTCATTTTAGATGCTCATTATAAAACAGTGCTCTAACAATTTTACTTTACCAACTTACTCTTCACAATTCTATGAAGTATGCGTTATCAACAATTCCTTCTTATAAATTATATAACTGAACCACCATGAGGAGGTTACAAAAATTTGCTTAAGGTTACATAGGTAATATATTTTAGAGCCAGTTTTTGTACCTAAGCAGTCTGGGTCCAGAGGTTTGTGTCTTAACCCAACTTTATACTGGCTTAATGATTTTAAGCAAGTCTCCTCATGTATTAGATAACTGTGATCATGTTTTTATAGTGTTAAATTTGTGATTCAAATTTGACAATGTCTGTGATAATTTTAGTAAGATGATAACTATTATTAAAATGTCAACTTTTAAATTATCATTTACAGTATTATTTTATATTTGTGGTTCACAATGATGCTTAATCAAGATGTCCACTGGATCTTCTAAAAAAAGTCAGTAATTATGTTTGGAAACACAAAAATATGAATGGAAAATAAATCAAATATTTTGATTTTCCCCAACTTTATTTATGACTGAAAAAAAAAATCAGTGCTTTCTCTCATGTGACTAATTCAGGTTCAGGAGATAACCTCCTTATCATAAAGTGAATTTATTAGTAACCTGAATTGTGTCTTCAAAATTACTTTTACTGAGTAATGTAACATAATTTGGGGAAAAACACTACAGCACAGATCTCATGAAAGTCATCTTAAAATTCTTTTTACTAAGGGTAGAAAAAATACAGGACTTAAGGTAATAGTCTTGTTAAACTTTGAAATGAGACATGAGGTAAATTTTGTTTAAGGACACTGATCTGAGGAGAACTTCTGAATTCCTTAGTACTCATGGTAAGCTTAAAAATGAATTTTCATTCATACGCCCTAAAGACTTTCACTCTTACAGACAACACTCAACGCATTAATCAAGTAGACAGTAGAATAGGTGTTAAAAGACCAGACAATAATTTTCCAAAAAAAGATACAAATATTGATTTAATAATCAAAAATTTTTTTGTCCTTATTCCTAACAAAACAAATATAATAAACCCAATGCTCAAAAAATATGAGTCTCAAAAAATATGAGAACTCATATGAGCATGAATTTACCAATCATTCATGGGCAGAATCATATAAGGGGTCTCAGATGAGTATGCTATGTAGAATCAATGTTCTGGTCAAAGAAAGAGAACTCAGGTAGATCTTTTTCAAGCTCCATGCCAGATAATGTTGTTCAGTCAAAGATTTCAAGAACCATGGTTTTAGTTTAATAACATAGGTTATTGTTTTTTTCAATGAGAAAGAACACACACCTTGAGAAAGTGAGTTTTCTCTCTGAGAGTGTGCTGTATAAGATGTAGATATAGAATCTGAACTGTGGTTTTACGTTTTTCTGTGGAATGATAACGTCAGTGAGCAAGGCTAATTCTATGATTTCATATTTATATAATTCTAATTCAAAATTCAAGAAGTAATAGTTTAAAGCTACAATTTGTAAAGAAAAGTAGCTACTCATATAAGTGATGAATTAGAGATGTTTGTTCTCTTCTGTGTGTCTATCTGTCTGCCTATCTTTGGTTTAGACAATCTTCTGGTGCTTTTGTGTTCAACAGTCTTTGGTGGCCTAGCATGAGTGACAAGTCAAGTCCTGGCTGTCGAAGGCCGTTTTTGTTTTTCTCACTAGTGACTAACAGAGCGAAGCCCAAGTGTAGGCCTTTGTGAAGCAATGTGAAATAGAGAAACTTTGGGAGTAGTCATCAACATCATTATCTTAACCTGCTGTTATCAACATCATTATCTTTATTACTATTGTGTATCTACTATGTGCCTCAAGCTGTATTTAAAGATTTGCAATCATTATTTCATTTAATTGTCACAGAAATCCTATGGACTAGATGCTTTTATCATTCTCACTTTACAGACCATGAAACTACCTATGTCAAGACTATGGAACTAATTACTGATATTTCCTTCACTCAGTCACCCTAATTTACTTCCTCTCTATAGTCAAATTACAGTTCCACCAGCTGTACAAAACTTGGAAGTGTTACAACTTTTATGCAGTTTCACAAATGTTAACAGGGTAAGTTATCTTCAGAATGTTTAAGAAATTTGGAGAATTTCACACAATGCCTCACACAGAGCAGGACATACTCAACATAATCATTTTCCTACTTCTCCATTAAACACAGATTATTTTCAGTCATGCCAAGGCTTGGCTTTATGCTTTCTTAGGATACAACACTACTTGTGAGAATATCAGAAAACTGAAATCATCAAATGAAATAATCTGAATAATGCAAACTTTTCTTAAGGAGCAATGTTTTAGTGCTTTGTGCTGCCTAAAACTATCTGATTCTACTAATTCTGCTGATTTGTCTCCCTGAGACAAATTTCAGCGAGGGACCTAAGAACAAAAAGTAGCCAACTCCTCGCCATTCATAATATCGAAGTACTTAGATTATCTGAAACTGTTAGGTCTGTGACCCTGAACCCAGTTCTATGTCCTATTCTCCATCTAGAGTTTTTGTAGTCATTTTGGGAAAGAGATCTCTATATCATAAGCATACCATTATAAAAGCAGCTATAGAAAAGACTGTAGTGTTTTATGGAATAGAAATAGACTGAGGAAGAAACTAAAGTTTAATTATTTAAATACATTTATAGTTTTTAAAAAAAATAATTAGTTTATGTTAAAATAAGTGAAGAAAGGGAAATCAAAATACTTGAGATAGCCAGTAGTACATGGCAAGCCGCATCTTATTAGTACCGGCACTTTCCACAACACCTATTTCAATGAACAACACATAGAAGCACTCAATAAAAAGAATGCTTGCTGAAGGGTGATAGGAGGTAGACCAGTAAATTGGATTCCCTTGTTCTGTATCACAATCCTAGCTCACTAAAAATAATTCAGGGCTACACTGGGATATTACTTTAACTCCCTGTGCTTCATTTTCTATACAGTATAATAATGCTTGCTTTTATGTCCTGCATGCTTTGAAAGTGTCAGAGTATTACAAAGACCAACTTTTATTGTCAATTGCATTTGTATTCAATTTCAGTCAAAAGCTTTTTCAATCTGTTTTTTTTTTTTTTTTTTTTTTTTTAATAAAAGAGGTACGTACCCTATTTTAATCTTTTGAGTTTTCAGGGAATGGCTAAGGCCTCGGTATAAGTCCAGGTACTTGTGTACGGGTAGCTTGATTCCTTTAGACAGCATATAAGTGGTACAGTGGATGTGATTATAAGACAGACAAGCAAAGAAAGACAATAAAGACCTGATTTAAATAAAAACTTAAATGTTCCGTGGATTTTACAATCACTCAATGGGCTAAAATGCAATAAATGGAAATGTGCCTTTGATAATTCCAATGAGGCAGTGCCTGGAAGCTAAGAAATTTCAACATTTATAGTCTCAAACGAAAGATCATAAAAGCAGAAACTAAACTTCAGAACAAGAATCAGTATGATGATTAAACTTTGAAGACTCGTTCAATTAGATACAAGGTCTGCCATATGGTGACGTCACAAGTTAAAAAGTCAAGAAAACGTGAAACGGACTAGGTAGATGCCATCACCATCGTATTTTACAGAAGGCTGAGAAAAATAGAATAAAATGAATTATCAAGTGTGGTCTGTAAAAATCTTCAAAAATTATGAGTTATTTTATGTGTGTGCTTTTGTAACAACACTAAGAATGTACACATGCAATATATCTTTCACTGCTCCTAAAACTCTGTGCCTGACACGTTGTAACCTGAGACAGAATAGGCCAATTGGTCAAGCTTGAAACATATATATGCCCTAAATGTTCACAGTGTTTTGACACCATTTAAAACACAAGGACTGAGAAAAATAAGGATTTATTTTTCAAAAGAAAATAAGCCTTTGCTTTATAAGTAGGATAATGTAGACTAAGCAAGCAAAAGAAAAATAATAAGTGTATCTTAGATGACTATAATATATATACACATATGCACACATCATAAATTCATATGTACATGTATACATATATGCATATAAACTATGCTATTTGCTTCTTACTTTGCTAAAAGGATTTTGAACATCAAGAAACTGACAATAATAACTCTTGTGTGAAGGCACCTTTGGGTGGAATTTTGCTTGCTACTTCAGCTTTGATTTCAATAGTGTGTGAAGCCATGTTTGAATGATCAGATTTCATGAGTCATGGGGCTCTCTCTTACATTTCTTGGTTTGGACCTTTTATTTCTTGGTTTTGTGGGTAAGTAACAAGAAAAGTTGAAGCAATCGTATTACTCAACCTATCATTGGAAAATTGATAAGGTGACTATTCATATCTTCTTTACTGCTATTCTCACGATGTATAGTTTTCTAAGTTAGTGAATTCAAAAAAACTAAAATAAAAACAAAAACAAAATAAGATAGTGCCTCCAATAAGACTTGGAAATGGGCAGTTTTAACCAGGGGAAAACTTATGAAATGTTGTATCAACATATTTCATTACAAAATTTAAAATTAGAACAGCTTAAGATAAGTTTAAATGACATATTCAGTACATGTAGCTTGATTGTTAGTAATAGGTATTATACCTCTTACACTTGGCACTTGACATTTAATAAACATTTAATTAAGAACTTTGAAGAAATGAATAATGAGTGTAGGTCCCTAGTTATTTACTCTGTTTAGATATTTTTATACATTTTATTTAAACATTATATCTATCTCTCTATTATCTATCTATCTATCTATCTATCTATCTATCTATCTATCTATCTATCTGTCTATATCAAGTGTGCAGTATTATGGGAAAGGGCCAGTTTACTGATAGAGACATATACCATTGTGTATTATTGTATACTATTTGTGTGTTTTGTAATATTGTGTATACATTCTCTATTGACCTCAGGCTAAAACACACACACAACCCCCCCCACACACACACACAAACACACACATACATAAAAGAAAAAAATAGTGTTGATCTAAATTAAGGTCAAGCTCTGTTATCTTTTTGTTGAATGACCTTGGGAAAAAAAAAAAACTTAGATAACTTTGGTGAGTCTCTTTCTCTCCCTCATATAGTAATTAAATAAGATCATATATACAAAAAGAATATAGCAGTCAGTGATCCCTGTGAGATTATCATCATTACTTGCAAATTAAGGAAAAATAATAATAATTAGAGAATCTCCAGTCTAGTAGAATTGGTAAATAATGCAGCTGAAGCCCAAACTTCACCTGCAGGCAGCCTACTTATGTAGCAAATCCTCACATGTACCACACAAATCTATAATAAAAACAAAGTTTTTTAATTCCAAATACATTATAACTTATGCTTTAAAACACATATTGTACAACAGGGTCTTTTTTTAATTTTTATTTTTAGAAAGCAGGATTTATTGAGAGGACAGAAAAACTCCTACAGTGGAAGGAGACCCAAAGGGGTTGCCCCATAGCAGGTTTTCAGTAAGTGTTTATGAAGAGAATAAATAGGCTGGGTACGGTGGTTCAAACCTATAATCTCAACTCTTTGTGGGGGTTGAGCAAGAAGACTGCCTGAGCCCAGAGGTTGGAGACTAGCCTGGGCAACTTGATGAGACCTTATCTTTACGATAAATAAAAAAATTAGCTGGGCGTGGTAGCACATGCTTCTAGTTCTGGCTGCTTGGAAGGCTGAGGCAGAAGGATCGCTGGAGTCCAATGGGTAGAAGCTGGGGTGGCCGTGAGCATGTCACTGCACTCCAGCCTGGGTGACGGAGTGAGACACCAACTTAAAAAGAAAAGAAAAGAAAAATAAATAGTTTGTTTAAGGGAAGAAATAAATTGAGAGAATAGGTGCACAAAAGGCCAAATTCATATTACATATTCAGAATTTCTCCAAGTCAAATCATACTCCCCATGATAAATAATTTACAGTGAAAATCTGCTTGATGAAATTAGCCTCTGTGGCACCCAGTCTTAATAGATTATGGAGCTTGGGCTCTCAATATAATCGCATGGATTCTTCTGAAGCCACTGGGGTGGAAGTTTTACAAAGAGCTATTGCTCAGCTATGTTTGACTCAGTAGAGTACAAATGCTGTGTGCTAATTAAATGCTTAGCAGTTGTATCTTTAAAACTTTTGTAATAACCCTTCAAAGCTATAAAGTCAATCATGGATTTGAATATCCTTGTGACCAGATGGTGAGCCTGTCATGGAATAAATGAAAGGTTATGGCCTTATAAATTACCAAGAGAAAACTTCTGGTAAGAAGGAAAGTTATACCAGAATCAAGGTATAATTCTTCAATCCTCAATCAAGGTATAATCCTTCAATTACATTTTTTAATTAGAGGTATACTTTTTTTTTATTTCAAAAATGTTATATATTCACATCAATTGAAAGATACAACAGAGTGTCCTATGCACCCCTCACCTAATTTCCCCAATGGTATTATCTTACATAATAATAGTACAACATCAAAACCAGGAATTTCACATTGGTACAATGTGTAAGTGTAGTTCTGTTTTAGGTTAGCAAAAATGGCCTCTCTAAGATATATTCATTTTCAAATTCCAACATCTACAAGTATGACTTTAGCCAGGCGTGGTGGCTCATGCCTATAATTCCTGCACTTTGGGAGATTGAGGTGAGAGGTTTGCCTGAGCTCACGGGTTCAAGGCCAGCCTAGGCAACTTGGCAAGACCTCATTTCTACAATAAATCAAAATATTAGCTGGGTGTGGTGGTGTGTGCCACTTGGAAGTCTGAAGTGGAAGGATCACCTGAGCACAGCAAGTCGAGGCTGCAGGGACTGTGTGTTTGTCACTGCACTCCAGCCTGGGCCACAGAGTGAGACTCCAACTAAAAAAAAAAAAAAAAAAATGACTTTATATCTCAAAAGCGTAACCTTGACTTACAATGCAAAAGATGTAGACAAGGGGCTTCAAAGGAGAGACTTACATTGTATTCTTCCAGTAGGCCTTCACAAACATCAGGAAGAGAAAGAAACCAAAGGAAATTATCCAAGCATGGAGGGGAATGCTATAAGAATAGGAAGCCAAAATAAATGTGACCACAGCTAAGGAGTGCTAACAACTACCAAAAACGAGAAGAGGCAAAAACAAATTCTCCACTAGAATCTCTAAAGGAAGCACAGCTCTGCCAAACCTTGATTTTAGCCCAGTAATACTGATTTTGGACTTCTGGCCTCAAGAACTGTGAGATAATATTTTTCTGTTGTTTTCAGCCATCCTAGTTTGTAAAAATTTGTTACAACAGCCACAGGAAACTAATATACCATCTATCTCCTGTTAGCACATGGTGAAATTTGTGTAACTACAACTGCAGTTAAGATACAGAACTATTTCTATAATCACAAAGATCTCCCTAATGTTAACTCTTTATGGTCACATCAGTCTCGCTTTCCCCCACCATCTTTTGTCTCTGGGATCTACTAAGCTGTTTTCTATCTCTACAATATTGTCATTTTGGGAAGTTTATATAAGAGTCAGGCATAACTCTTATGTCCTTTCAGGGTGGCTTTTTTATTTAACATAATGCCCTTGTAAATCTGCCTTGTGAATCATAATGCTCAATCTGTGTTGCTGTCTATAGCAATAGTTCATTTCTTTTGATTGCTTAGTAGTGTTCTATGGTATAATCATAACTTATTCACTTTTTGAGATGCATTTTGGTTGTTTTCAAATATTGACTATAAAAAAGAAAGTTGCTATGAATGTTCACACACAGATTTTTATGTGGAAGTAAAGTGTCATTTTCTGAGCTAAAGGTTCAGGAGTGTTAATTCTGGGTTTTATTACAAGTATATTAAAGTTATAAGAAACTGCCAAGTGTCTTCCAAAGTGAATGATACAATTTTACATTATCATCAGCAATATATAAAAATTTACTTTTCTGTACTCTTGAGATCATTTGAGATTGTCAGTTTAAAAAGAGCAATTGTTCAAACGGATATGGAATACTGTCTCATAGTTATCCTAAATTCTATTTATCTAGTGGCTGGTGATGTTGAATGTATTTCTATATGCTTATTTGCATCTAAATATTCTTTTCATTTAAATGTTTCTTCATGTTGTCTCCCCAATTTTTTTTTTTTTTTTTGGAGCTGCCCAGGCTGGAGTGTAGTGGCATGCTCACAGCCACCCCAGCGTAGACCTGCTGGACTCCAGTGATCCTTCTGCCTCAGCCTTCCAAGTAGCCGGAACCAGCTAAGTTTTTATTTGTTGTAGAGATGAGCTCTTGCCAGGTTGCACGAGCTAGTCTTGAAGTCACAGGCTCAGACAATCCACTCGCCTCAGCCTCCCAAAGTACTGGGTTTACAGGTTGAGCCACCGAGCCAGACCTACCTCCCCAACTTCTAATTGACTTGTTTATTTTCCAATGCTGAGTGATGATAGCAGTTGATGTATTATAGATATGTGTCCTTGGCCAGACATGTGGCGTGTAAATATATTCCTCCAGTCTCTAGGTTACTTCTTCATTGTGATCTCCCTGCATTTTTTTCTTTTCTTTTCTTATTGAACCGGTTAGAATTTCCAGTACTATGCTGAATAGCAGTGGTGAGAGAGAACACATCTGCCTTGTTCTTGATTTCTTTACTCCTCCACAATTAAGTACAATGTTATTTGTAGGTTTTATGTATTCAAAGTCAGGTTGAAGAAGTTTTCCTAGTTTTCTTAGAACACAACTCATGACAAGGTGTCAAATTATTTGCAGCATCAATTGATAGTATTGTTGTCGCTACTCAGCTTGTGGAGAGTAACACTGAATAATTTTCTTTTTTCTTTTCTTTATTTTAAAGATGTGGGGTACAATTCAGGGTTTGGCATACAAATGTTCATTATGCAGCTATCCTTGTTGATGGGGTGTGCCCTTCCCTCCCCTGGCAGTTTTCCTCAACTGCCAATCCCACCCCCCTCCCCTGGCGGTTTTCCCCAACTGCCAATCCCACCCCCCTCCCCTGGGGTTTTTCCCCAACTGCCAATCCCAACCCCTCCCCTGGCAGTTTCCCACTACTGCCAGTCACTTTCTTATAGTATTATGATAATTGTTCAAAGTCTACTTATGAGTGAGAACATATGGTATTCTGTTCTTTGTTTCTGTGAGAGATCACTAAATGTGAAATAAACCTTGCAACTTTAAAGTAAGCTTTGTCTAACTTTAAAGTTTATCTGGTCACGTTGTCTATTTGTTGATATATTGTTTACTTTGATATTCCAATATTTGAGTTTTTAGTTCATTACTGATATATTTTTATTCAGTTGTTTTCATGGGATGAGTCCCACTTAAGGAAAAGGAACCGCTTTAGGTAGTCGGCAAATGCCATTTTAACCTCAAAAGTACTGCAGTGAACATTTCTGGATTACTATTCACTCCTGTTACCCACTTCCATCTGCACCAGCCACATCGCCACACTTCTTTAACCAAAACAATGTTTCAGATGCCCTTTCCAAAACACACGTTTTCCCGGCCCCCGCAATTAATCAGGTGAGAGGCATTCGCCAGCCAGGGACATCAGCGTTGGCCTCACGTGCTTTTCCGCAGCGAACTCGGTCTAAGTCAGGTCCCGCCAAGGACTCGGGTTCAACTGCGGGTGGATTACATTTCTTCCCTCCTCGCCCCGCCCTCCGCGTTCGCGGGAGAAGCGGGAATAAAGAATCCCCCTGGTGACCGAGCGCGCGGGGCGATCGAGGGGGTCCCCCCCCGCTGCCCGCGCCGCCTCCAGTGCGAGTGACAAAACCATCCATCCGGGCAGGGCCCTCCTAGGCCGCCGGTGACATCACACCCGGAGCTGAGGTCCTGCGCCCAGCTTCGGGCTCGGCGAAGCGTCGATCCCCTTCGTCTGTCCCCGTGCGGGCCCGGCTGCAGAGGGTTGGCTGCAGGCCGGAGTCGGAGCCGGGCGCCTAGAAGCGCCGGGCCGAGAAGGAGGTGGAGAGCGAGGCGGCGAGGCATGGAGGCCCCCGGCAGGCGAGGGTAGGAAACCCAGGCCGGCGCACTGCGTGCAGCCTCTCCCGCCGGCGGCGCTGATCCTCGGCACCAGGTGAGTCCAGCAGCCGGAGTCGCCGGAGCCGGGCGCGTTGCCGTGCGAGGTGGGTCCACGGGCGGGTCACGGGGTCGAAGGCGCAGGGCTCAGTTCTTTGTATCTCAGGGCTGGGTTAGAGACCCTCTAGGATTAGGACTCTGATCTTAGCAACAAAGGCCTCTTGCAGGAAGTCTCAGGACTGCTTCCTGTGTGCAGGGACAAAGGATTTTTTCCCCCCTACCAAAGGCATCTTGTTTCTCTCCGGCCCTCATAGTAGTGATCAGGCAATTCGCGGATAACAGAGTAGCCAAGGAAGGGAACTGGACTCTAAATGCAAGAGGAAATTGTCGCCGGGAATCATCCTTACACTGGAGTTGTCCCATGAGCCACAGAGCTCCTCCAGCACAAGTGTTTGGCTTTAGGGGATAGGGCGCCAGAGTCACCTTGTTTAAAAATAAAATAAAATAAAATAAAATAAAAAGCCCCTGGATCTCCGAAATGACCTGTGTTAATGTCTAGGAAATTAACTGGTGAGAGAATGCAAATATTTTCATTTTTTTATGTCCTCTGAGCTGAACTAAACATAGAGAAAACAAGGCAATTTACAATTGAAAACAATTTCAGAGTACTGATACTCTCTGGTTGACTCCAGATGGGAAATTTTCAGGGTATTATTTATACATAAAATAATATGCAAAATGTAATTGTTCAGCTGAATGAGTTTTAGAAAATGTCCGCATAGAATATTTACATCACTCCAGAAATTCACGATGTGTTCCCCTTTATACAACGCTCTCTCAAAAGTAGACATTTAGAAAATTTGTCACCATAGATTAAGTTTGCCTGTTCTTTAAATTTTTATAATTAGAATCGTACAGTATATATTATTGTATCCTACTTCCTTCACTTTGTAAAACGTCTCAGATTCATCTGTGGTTTTGAGTCAGTGAGTTGTCCCTTTTTGTCGCATAGTGACATTCCATTATATGAATATGCCGTAATTTGTTTTAGCATTTTATTTATTTATGGACGGCTAGATTGTTTCTACACTTTGCCCTTTATCAAATTAAGTCGTTAGGAGCATTCTTGTACACTAGTTTTGTAGATGTTTGTTTTTAGTTTCCCTAGGAATCATTGTGTGTGTTTGTGTGCGTGTGTGATGGTAATCGATTTCTGGGTTATGAAATGAGTATAGTTGACTATTAAGAAACAAAAGGCGGCCGGGTTCGGTGGCTCAGTTTGTAATCCCAGTACTTTGGGAGGCCGTGAGTGTATTGCTTGAGGCTGAGGGTTCGAGACCAGCCTGCAACTTGGTGACATCTCATCTCTACAATAAAATAAAATAAACAAAAATTAGCCGGGCGTGGTAGCGGATGCGCTGAGCCCAGCAGTCGTCATTGGGGTGGCCGTGAGTGTGCCATTGCACCCCAATCTGGGCGACGGAGTGAGATGCCAACTCAAAAAAAAAAAAAAGAAAAGAAAAGAAAGAAAGGAACAAAAGGCACCTGTTTTTGGAAGTGGTTGTACCAGTTTTACTCTGACCGGCAACATATTTCATAGCTAGTTGTTCCACATCCCTGACCACACTTGTATGTCAACATTTTAAATTGCAGCCATTTTAGTATTTTTATTTTATTTATTGTACCCCCTGCAAAATATATTTTTATGTAGACCAAAATATAATTTTTTAGTGGTTGGTGCTTTTTCTCTAATAACATATTTTTGCGTACCACAAAATCATAAATATATATATATGTATTTTCTTTTTCAGAAATGTTCTTGTTTTATCTTTGATATTTGGGTCAGTTTATTGTTGTTTTTTAAATTTTTTCATATGAAATTTAGTAGTAGTGCCAACATTATCTGTTGAAAAACAGATAACGTTTTTGCATAGTGGTCTTCATTGAAAAGCATTTGGCCTTAATTGTGTGGGTGTGTATCTGGAATAACAATTTTGTTTCATTGACTTCTGATTTATATAACTTTATGCTACTTCTTCAAATTGTATTGTTTAGTACAATTTTACAGAAATTCTTGAAATCAGGTGACGGGGGTCTAAAAATTTTCTTCCCATTGAGGATGTTTGGGTATTTTTAACCTCCTTTGTACACGCACATATATTTTAGAATCAGTTTATTAGTTCTTATAAAAAGTCTACTGGAATTTCATTTGATCTGCTTTGCATTTTCAGAAAATTTGAGAGCTAATAATACCTCAACAATTATAAACCCCACAAACAATGGATATGATAAACCATTCAATTTACTTAGGCCTCAAACATTTTCTGCAATGTTTTATAATGTTCAGTGTGTCAGACTTTGTACATTTTGTGTTAAATTTAATTCAATGCATCTTACATACTTCAACTTTTGTTTTCCAATTGTTTGTTGCAGTTAAAAAAAATACAATCTTGAATACCTCCTTTGATATCCTGAGACCTTACTCAGTTTGCATACATACACATATATTTAGTTGTTCAATTCTTTAAAATGTGTATAAACACTATCATTTTGTCTAAGAATAAATATAGTTGGGTTTCCCCCACTCGATTTTGTTGCCCTAGTTTACAGACCAAGTTTAGTAAGATGCTGAGCAAGAGTGAGCAATGTGTATATTCTTAATCTCAGCAAGATATTGTTTAAAATGTCACTACTAAGTATGCTTTTAGTTGTGAAGAGCACACTTGACTAGAAAAAAAGTTTCTTCCTTTTGTATTTTGACTGAGAGTTATATTATGAATAATTGATTTTGTTTTTATATGTATTATGGTAGTCATATGATATATTTTATTTATACAGTTATTGTGGTGAATTACATAGATTTATATTTGAATATTAAAACAACTTTGCATTCCTTGGATGAACTCGATTTATTCATAATATATTGACTATATATAGCCAGATTTTATTTCTAATATCCTGTTGGCGGGTTTTTTTTATTATGTTGAGTGGCATTGGTTTGTAGAAAATGAATTAAAGTATGTTAGAAAGTGATATTTTCTTTACTGTTTTCTGAAAAATGTTTTGTACGGTGGGTATGTATTATTTATTAAATGTGTGATAGAATACAACAGTGAACTAATTAGGGCTTACTGTTCTCTTTGAAAGACTTTTGACAATAATTAAGTTTTAAGTAGATATGAATAGACATTTTCTATTTTTTCTTTTATACATTTTAAGAAATTGTACTAATTAATGAATATAGATTACATCTAAATTGTTGATTTTTGTCATTAAAAAGTACATAACAATTTCTTTTAAAATTGTAATGCTTGTAGAGACAATAGTCATATTCACTCATTCATAATTTTAGTAATTTTATTTCCTAGTCAGTCCTTTGCTAGGGATGTTTCAGCTTTAACATTTTTTCCAAAAAGTTACTATTGTTTGTGATTATTTTCTTTCTTGTTTGTTGCTTTTAAGTTCATTTACTCACATTATTAACTTTATTTTTTCTTTCATTTACTTATTTTGGCTAATTTTAACTCTTTATTTTCTAGCTTCTTAAAATGGAAGCTTAGATCATTGCTTTCAAATGATTCTCTTTCCTAAGTAATAATCTATCCATTTTCCTCTCCTTTGCTTTTACTTTTTCTAAAAGAATATGCTGATACTTTGTTTACTTCAGGTTAAATATTGCCTAATTTTCCTCATGATTTCTTATCTGATCAATCATTATTTAGAAATGGCTTACATAATTTTCAGTCATTTTTTATTTTTTAATATATATCTGTCACTCATGCATAATTTAATTCATTTTTCAGATGTTAATCAGGTAAAAATATATTGAGGTGTGTTTTGTTGACTACTATATGATTGATTTTGGCGAATTTTACATATGTACCTGAAAATAACTTTTTTGTTTACATTTATTATGTTAACTATTCCATCAGTGTAAATTAACTTATATTTGGTGATAGTATTATTAAGAGATTATTCTTATTTTTTTTGACTTGTTTAATCAATTACTGAAAGAAGAAGATAAAAATACCCAACTATGGATTGAAGACTTAGCATTGTCAATTATTATTTTATATTTTCGTAGTACTATTTTGAAAGTCAAGTGTTATTGGATTATCTTCTTGATTAATCAATCACTTTATCATTATGAAGCATCCCTCATTATTTCTGGTAATACGCCTTTTGAAGTTCGCCTTGTGTGTGATATTAATATAACTTCTACAGCTTGCTTCTTTTCTTTTTAACATCTATAAACCTTCCTTTTTGTTTTCTCTTACCAATAATATTATGACAGAAACTATTCTTCCTTCTGGACAGTTACTTTATGTATTTATTCCAATCAGCTCCAGGCATGAAACAGAAAACAAACAAAGAAAGGTCACATAATGCACCTTTAACCTAACACTTGTTACTTTGAGATGATAAGTGATGCCCTAAAGAACGATGGAAAGATTTCTAACCTGCATCTAAGAGATTTAACTGTCAGAGGACAGAGGGGGTCATGAGCCTTCTGACATTGTTTACAGTTTCAATGATGTTGTATGCATATATTTTGCTGGGTAGAAGATCTGAATTTTCTCCAGAGGACTTCTGACTTTCCTAAGCTAAGAATACACAATTGAAACTATATTCTTAGATTTTCAAATAGAATTTGTGTAGACAGTGTCTTTCAGTCACAAGATGTAACTCCAACGACTTTGCAACTAGTATTACTCACTGAAAATTAATTTGCTTTAACACTTTAACTAACTGATTTATTTTTCAAATTTTTGTTTCTACAATTTTTGCCTCAGCAGTTTTTACAGACTCAACTAGCTCTTTTTTCTATTATGAAACATAATGTAAAACACGTTTGAACAAAAGATTTGTTTATGCTTTCTCCTATATTTATTTGACAGGTAAACATTGTATCTATTTATGATGTACAACTTGATGTTTTCAAATCAAGCTTTTTTGCATGTTCATTACCTGAGATACATAGTCCTGTATAACTTATTTTATAAAACAGGGGCTGGATATCTATTTAAATTATTTATATTATATTGAAAATTTAAAATGCAGTGACTGAAGAGCTTTGCGATTTTTCACTTTTGATTAAAGCTCAAAATTCATGAGAAACTTGCTATCTTATTCAGAAAGATCCACACACATTTGAACTGTTATTTCCCCGGGGCTGAGTAACTTTACTTCTGAATACCTTGGTATTGCTGGAAATGTATTTTTTTCAGTTAATAATTTAAAACAAAACAAGCTGTGGAAGATCTAATATGCATGAATAGAAATATTATGCAATTGTGCATTGGAGGAAAGCAGAAGAAATAATTTAGGATGAAAATAAATATTAATTTTTTAAAATAATGTGAAAATATATCATTTTTAAAGAAATTAGAATTTACAAATATTGAATTCATTCCTAAGCTATGCACCTACTACCCTATCCAGCATAAACTAAGTTTTTCTTTCAGTGCAAGTATTGTGGGGTTTGTTTTCAGATTTGTTTTTTCTTTCATGTAAAATACAGATGACTTCCACAAATTATAACAGGATGCCACTGTTATACATTACTTCCTCTCTAGTTGTTTTCCAATAATATTAATAAAATATAAATTTTTAAAATAGAACATATTTGTACCCCAATATCATTATAACTTGCCATGCTTTTAAACTATTTTAATATTTTCAATGAGATCTAAAATTAACATGCAAATTGTGACTCAGTAATTTGTTGGAACTTTTTGCTTTTTTTCTAGCTCTTGTGCTAAAAATTAATAATTATATGTTTACTCTTCAAGAGAAAGGAAATGTTCAAAATAATGCACTTAGGCAGCTACCTATCAACATGTACTCAAACTTAGCAAATTACAATTTGTGAATATAACAGTGTTATAGTATTACAGACAGAAGAAATACAAGTTTATTGGCCGTTTTCGGTGGCTCAGCCTGTAATTCCAGCACCTTGTTGAGTGGATTCCCTGAGCTCGGGGGTTCGAGACCAGCCTGAGCAATTTGGTGAGACCTTGTCTCTACAATAAAAATAAAAAAAATTAGCCAGGCGTGGTAGCGTATGCCTGTAGTTCAGGCTACTTGGAAGACAGGCGGAAGGATTGCCAGAGCCCAGCAGATCGATGCTGGGATGGCTGTGAGTGTGCCACTGCACTCCAGCCTGGGCGATGGCGTGAGACTCCAATTCAAAAAAAAAATTACATTTGTTTTACAAATATGCTATATTTTGTCTCAAAAATCTTTAATGTTTCTGACTCCCAAAATATTATGTTCAAAATAGAATAATAAAAATAATAATAATAATTTTGTATTTACTGTGAGTTTTCTATAAGGACAAAGACTTTATCTTAAAAAGGAATATGTTAGCCGGGCTCGGTGACTCAACCTGTAATCCCGCGCCTTGGGAGGCTGAGGTGAGTGGATTGCCTGAGCCCATAGGTTCGAGACCCGCCTGGGCAGGCGAAACCTCATCTCTACAATAAATAAAAAAAAAACATTAGCCTGGCGTGGTAGCGCGTGCCTGTAGTTCCAGCTACTCGGAAGGCTGAGGCGGAAGGATCGCCGGAGCCCAGCAGGTCGAGGCTGCGGTGGCCGGGAGCGGCCGCTGCACTACAGTCTGGGCGACGGAGTGAGACTCCAACTCAAAAAAAAAATAAAAAATAAAAAATAAAAAGGAATATGTTTACTAGCACGTAAATTAGAGTAGTCATTCCTAGTAGCTAATTTGGCTAGGAAGCCTCTGATTTATAGACCATACAGGAAGACTGTTACAGATTCTTCTTTAAGTTGTCTTTTTTATCCATTTACTAATCATCAACAACACAAAACAAAATTAAAGAATCTTTTAAAAGTAACAAAGAATTAAAGGATATCTTGTTGGTACGGTTACTGTTAAATTATTCATATAGCTACCTATGACCTTTTATCACTGAGCAAGTTTGAAAATGATTATGGTGCTAACAATGTTTCATTTTTCCAGGAGTTATGCTTTAATTAGCTTAACAGGAGAAACTGCCTTTCTTCCTCTCCTCCTCCTTCTCTTTATTTCTTTTATTTCTCTCCAGTTCTTCTCATTCTTTTTTTATTATTTTACTTCAAGAGTTATTGTATGCATATAATTAATGTGCAGGCTACAGTCTGAACCAGAGGGATTACAAGAACTCTTTCAGTAGTAGTGTCAAGTTTATTTTTCTGGTGGTCAATACTGCTTAGCTCATCAACAAGCACCAATTTCAAGAGGTTTTCTAGCTCAATACTGTTTTTAATCTAAGGTTTTTGTTGTTGTTGTTGTTTTGGGTTTTTTTGTAAAGCAATTGCCATGCTCAGGCAATGCTGAATTTTTGGGGGGTTTAGGAGTAACGTGTAGTTGAAGCTCTTGATTCCAAAGCATATATTACTCAATATTTCACCATTTTTTTAAAATTTGGTAGGCTACAAGTTCAGAATTGTTTTAAATAAATATGTTAACTACAGTGAAAAAAATTATAGTCATTCTATAATACTATTATAAGTACAATGATAAAACTCCTAAATATGAAATCTGTATCAATTTTTTATTTTCTTTTCTCCTCATCTTTCTGTGAACAACTATAGATGTTGCATCATTATTCAACTCATTAATCCAGAATGTTCTGCGTAGTAAACAAGATCAAAACCCCCCAGCTAAACTTTTATTAGCTGTTCTGCAGAAAAACTCAATATTCACACGTCAGCAAGCGCCAGGCATTTATTTTTTTAATTGATAAATCGCACAGAGATAAAGAAGGCTATCTAAATCTTGACAATTGGCTGTTTTTTTCTCCTAAGAAGATGACATGTAAGCTCAGTAAAATGCAATTCCATGACAAGAATAATGGGACTAATACAGAAATGCATTTAACATACAAATACCTATCCAAAGAATGTAAGCATGTCGGTTTAATACATGCAGCATTGAATGTCTGTACTTTTCAAATAACCTTATTCTGCAGAAGTATTCAATCATTATTACAAGGCAGCCAGTAATTCTGTGGGTATGTTTAAAAAAGAAAAAAGTCACATGTAATTTATTTTTTCAGTAGTTTTTGGTGAAAAGAGACCTATTGGGTGCTTCAGTAGGCTTGTGCTTTATTTTCTGAGCCTGTGTTCCTATATGTGGCGGTTCTGCTGTCTCTTTTGGTTTGTTAAATTTTAAACGTTTGGAGACAGAGACCTCAGGAAAGGAGTAAAATTCTACTACTAATTCAGGAGAAGACGTTATAATTGGTTATAGTCCTCCCAACAGAAGTCACCATCGAGGTCTTTCCTGGGCCCTCCGACCTCAAGCACCCATACCCATGTAATTTGTATTTTATTTTAAGAAAATGCTACATGTTGGTAGTACCCTAGGCTCCTCCTTTTCTGTTCCTTAGTCTAAATTTTGCATAAATATATTATAATTTTTGAACGAGTTCAAAGTTAGCTCCTTTGAAACAGTCTCAGGGGAATTGGAGTTAATTTTCCCAGTTCTGTTTAAAAAATAAGTCTGCCACACACCACTACATGTTACTTTATGTACATTAACTTACTTGCAATCAGTTTTGTACACGCTGAAGAGTCAGGTTATGGAATTTTTTTCTTCTTATATTTAGAAGCTATATGTATGCCAGTTTCTTTCTTCCTCCCTCCCTCCCTCGTTCCTTCCTTCCCTCCCTCCCTCCCTTCCTTCTTTCTTTCTGCCTTTCTTCTTTTCTAGAAAAAGAAGATTCAAAATGTTACTAGTGATATATATATATATATATATATATGTACATTTTTCCCTTTCTTCTAATCTGTCGCTTCAACCAACTGAAATATTGGTGTCCTTTGTATTGTTTTTAAATAAAATAAATGTAAATTATATTGTATATAATGACTTTCTTTGAGTAACTTAACGGGCAAGGTATTTTGTTTCATTTGATTATTTATTTTGTAATCGATCCAAAGGTAGCAAATATGAAAAAAAAGTTATACACTCTCCCTCAAACAATCTAAGAAATGGAAATATGTGCAATGGGAGAAAACCTTACTCTCCCTGACCGCATCACAGTGTAGGCACATTAAGCATCTGGGTTAAATTGTTATTTTTGTATTTTTCTGAATGAAACAAAAATCTGATGCATACATCTAAATATATGGCCAATATAAATTTTGTTTCAGATAATAGTGTTTCTATAATCAAGTCTCAGACATGCGAAGTAAATGCAAGGTTCTGGAATAGGAAAAACATTATTTGAGAGCAGGGTCTGGGTCTTAGTCTACCTAATACCCTGCTTGGATCATTTTAAGGAGCTGGCATGGGTGCTGCATAAATTTTTATTTGAGAAATGACCAGGTATTCTTTATTCACAGGTGACCTCTAAACACTTTATACTTCTAAGATGCTTTAAAAAATTTTTTTTATATAACAAATAGGAAGAAAGTAGTAAGTGCAATGAATAAGAGTCCCATGATCATACTTTTGACAATAACATGCTCATTGGGCTTTTAAGTTGTATTTCTATTTTTTGTCCTTTGCAGAATAATTATTATAATTTGCAACCAAATTTTCCTCATAAAACTATTTCAGAGCTTTGAGTTTGAAAAGCAACCAAAACATATTTAAAAATATGGCTTTGGCCTACTTGATTACTGCATTTAAGAAACAATTTATTTCCACCATATACTCTCTCAATTTCTTTCTCTGTCTCTATACTTTTTTCTCTTTCTGTTGGTCACAAAAACATACAGATATGCTCAATACTCACTTTCAAACTATTAATTCTTATCTTGTTTTTTAGCCTATGTAGTACTCTTAACCCAAAACACCTTTCTTCCTACAATTCTCTACTAAATTCATACTTAACCTTTCAAAATTCAGATCAACTCATTGTTTTTCAGAAGTGTTTCCCTGACTCATTTTCTGTCAGTATCAATTATGGAGTGTGAATGTCTTTGTCACAAGCTTGCATATATATCGCCTTCTATTTATACTCATATTTACTCTTACATTTAAGAAATATCCTTTTTATCTGCATTATATGTTCAAGTAAACTATAACATATATATTTAGCCTCCCTAAATATTGGACTCTAGGGAGTTCTTTCTTTTTAAAGAAACATTTTATTTCCAGAAAGCCAAGTTAGATTTGCTTATTTTGAACAATTTTGAAAATATAGAAAATTACAAAACAACATCAAAATCACCTGTAAATACAGCACTCGAGCACTATTGCCATTTTGATTGAATCTTTTCACAATAATGGGAGCATATAAAATAAAAGTTTAATAATGATTTGTGATTAGACCTATACGCTAACTAATTTATAAAATTATAAATGTCTTGATGTAAATTCGGCTCCTAGTTTAGGTTAATTATAAAAAAACAGCCATTATTTTCTGAATTAATAGTTCACATGTAAGGCTCAGCTCAGTGGCTCAGCCTGTAATCCCAGCGCTTTGGGAAGCCGAGGTGAGTAGATTGACTGAGCCTGCAGGTTCGAGACCCACCCGGGCCAGTTGGCGACACCTCATCTCTACAATAAATCAAAAATTAGCCAGGCATGGTAGCGCGCACCTGAAGTTCCAGCTACTTGGAAGGCTGAGGTGGAAGGATCGCCCGAGCCCAGCAGGTCGAGGCTGTGGTGGCTGGGAGCGTGCCACCGCACTCCAGCCTAGGCGACAAAGTGAGACTCCAACTCAAAAAAAAAAAAAAAAAGTTCACATGTAGCAATTAATTACAGTGCAAATTTTGGCAATGTTATTCACCCTATCAGGCTAACACATTTAGATTTCTTGTTTAGTTTCAATTAAGGATTCTGGTAACCAAAATTTACAAGTAAATGAGCCAAAAGAGACAACTTCTCATCTTAGTAGCTTAAATGAGGTTTTACCTAATTTTTCTGCATAGTTAATTTTTAGTTGATTCAGTTTTCAATACCCTTTTGCTTTTCTAGTATATAAAAACTCTGATTTTATTAAAATATCTTTAATCTTGTACTTTAGAACCATTGGAGAAGAAAACATTAAATAAAAGTACAGGCTGGGCTCGGTGGCTCAGCCTGTAATCCCGCGCTTTAGGAGGCGGAGGCGAGTGAATTGCCTGAGCCCATGTGTTCGAGACCCACCTGGGCAACTTGGCCAGACCTCATCTCTAAAATAAATCAAAAAATTAGCCTGTAGTTCCAGCCACTTGGAAGGCTGAGGCGGAAGGATCGCGGAGCCCAGCAGGTCGAGGCTGCGATGGCCGGGAGCGCCACCGCACTCCAGTCTGGGCGACTGAGTGAGACTTCAACTCAAAAAATAAAATAAATAAATAAATAAAAGTACAACTTTTATTTTAAAATGACTTTGTAGAAACAACATAAGATGCAGATTTTTTCATCTATTTTCCTTGTGTAAAAAAATTATCAAGATTTTCCAGATTAGATGAGGCATAAGTAGAGGGAGGATGAAATTGATTTCCTTTTTTGCTTATTACAGGAATGAGTCAGGATTTAATTTATCCTAAACAAGAATGTTAGAAAGACGCTGATATGGGATAAGATTCTGGTTCTCAAATTAATACTCTTGGATATTGGAAGTACTTCAAGAATTGAGCTGGCCAGTTGTGTCATTTTCTGCCTAGTGATAGATATTTTAATTGCTATATTTTATTAAGAGAGATACAATAAAGTATATTTTTTAAAAATAAAAGATGTTTTTACAAGCTGCACATTGTCATTCAAATCACTACCACTGACCTCTTATACTGACCAAACAGTTTAACCATGTATATATAGCATAGCCCAAGTTGAAGAATGATATTTTTGAGAATTCAAGCTTTATTGAAATAGACTTTTAGCAGACTTACCTGTACAGGAAAGATTTCTCTCATAGAAAGATTCTATTCTATAAACTACTTGGACATCTAATTTAAACTTTGCCTATTATTTTCACTTTTCAGTTCTGGGGTTGAATCTATTATATAGATTTTAAGTAAGAAAAACTCAAATGGTAATCCTTTCTCTGAGATTGACTGTACATGATAGTAATGATGCCTTTATTGAGCAGAAAATATCAAGGTTTGTACTTTAGTCCATTGACTCCTTTCCTCTCATTGGTGCAGCATTTAGAAAGACAGCTTTCAACTGGCACCGCTGTTCCAAAATCAACCAATCCACTGACTTAATTGTGAACTATTGAGAAGAAATTTTTCATGATTAAAATGATAGGTAACTGTGGGCTGAACATATGAGAATGTGAAAGTCATGACCTCAAATATGCAATCTAAATAATTTTTTGTTAATTTGCAGAACCAAGAGGAAGCATTTCACCCTTTTATAATATTTCTAGGGTTATGATCTCAAAAATCTTTTAGCTTTAAGCATTTGGCTCTGTATAAATGATAGTTTACAAGGTTTATAGGACAAATCATAAGCCATAGAGTAGGGACAATTAAAGTGACCTTGAAAAAAATGCAGAATCTTCTCTCTTTTTGTCTTTGCTAAGCCAGAAGAATCTCTCTGTTAGCTTTTAAGATTTTTATATTAAGCCAACAATGGATAATAATCCCTGCTTCAGGGAACGTGTCCAAACGCCTAGCTAAATCAAACTTCACTTGAGTTGATGGGGGCAATTATGACAATGTCATTTCTTGAATTATCTTAAATACATGTAGATTTTTGAAGAAACCATAAAGGCTAGTGAGCTCATAAAGATAAGTACAGCTGCAATTACCGGCAAAGGCAACTGCTCTCATTCTCAAGTGTCCAGGCAACATTCACTTTCATTAGAGTAATTCAACAAGGATTTTTATTTTTTTGTTCTTCAAATTGTCCTTACAGTTATACATACATAATTTTATAGTGGATGACTTTTGTAGCAGATGAACAAACAAGATGTAGATAAGTAAGTAGGCAGGTAGATAGTAGATATAGATGATTGATAGATAGATAGATAGATAGATAGATATAAATATATAGACAGAGGAAACCTTATTGGGTATAGTACAAAATATTGCCACTAAAAATCTTGGAAACCACAAAGACAGAACCATGACAATGTCTACAGTTCCAGCTATCATCCAACTAAATCTTTTTCTAGCGCCTCGATAACATTTAGTATCACTTTTCTGAAAATGTATTGTTATATTCTCAGAATTTTTGAATTTGAAATCTAGATTTACTGTAACATCAAAAGTTCAATGAGTATTGTAATGACATCTCAAGTTTCATTTGGCTATTTTCTTTCTACTTTTCAAGTATTCAAACATATAAACACACACACACACACACACACGTACACATTTGTCTTTTGCCCTATCTATTGTTTCATGTGTATTCATCCATGTGGCTTTTTAAAAACTCTTCTATTCAATGACTCATGTTTTAATTAATTTTTTGAAGAGTCAGCATATATAATGCTTATTTGTAATAATTACAATCCTTAAACTTATTTACACAAGTATGAAATTTGATTAATTTGTGAAAGTCTTTTTTTTTCTTTTTTACAAGTGAAATACATTGATACTCATGGCATTTTCCTCTTATTGCCTCAAGAATATGTAGATTGGGAAACTGGGAAAATCTTGACCAATGTAGACGTTTGACATTGATTTTAAACAATTGTTCCAGGAATTTCAATTGCTAGTTTCATTGTATCACATTGGAAATTATGTTAACGCCACTCTTTAGTGCCCTCTGTACATGACCACCTCAACATAGCACCATACTAGCACCACATTTGATGTCTGCTGTTCCTGCTGGCCAACAGTCAATTAGGTAATTCAGTTGTTTCATGGGTGTGATTTTCCCGTATACTAATTATCTTTCAGAATTTTTTATCTTGAGATGTGGAAATTTCCGTGTACTTTCTGTACAACCTTGAGGGTTTAGTTACAAATGCCAAAATTGACTATTCGTTTAAAAATTTTATTTTTTGTTCTATTCTTTATTTATGTTAAATAATTTTTATTGGTTAAATTATCTTTGTATTGTGTGTGTGGTGGGGGCGGGGAGAGAGAGAAAGGGAATTGTTGCTTGCTTATTTATTTTACACTTAGTTTTAATTACAATGAAACTTACAGAATCTACATAATTTTATTTTTTTTCCCTAAACTTTCTTTTCTATTTTATCTCTATTTCTCCAAACATATGTCTGAAAGTTAGAAAAGTAAAATGTGATCACAACATCATCAACTCTGGCTGAATACTAGTGTATTTCAGTCATCTAACCATTCATTCAGCCATTCATTCCTCTGTGCTGCTGAAGGCTTTCATGATGCCTCTTTTTAATATTTGTTTAAAACATTAACATTTTGTAAGCTATGACTTTGTTGCTAAGGTTTACCAACTGTTTATAGCAATTTTTCAAATATCTTCCCTCATTCTTGGTATATTCATATGTGAAAGCTTATTTGATAATACATTGCAAGCATTCAGATTATATAAGGTTCTTATAGCACTGAATCTGTACAGTGTACTCTTGATATGTTCATATAATTTGTTTTTGTCTTCCTTCTCTATTTCCTTCCACTCTTCTCTTTAACTTACCATACAATTTTCCTATTTTCTTTTGTAAATTTACATCTAGATTTCTTTATCTCTCCAGTGCATTTCGCATACATGAAAAAAATACAACTGTAAAATAACACGCACTTATTAAGACATAAAAAGAAGTATATTCAATATAAAGTGCATTAATACTGTGCACAGGAAAATAAAAGCATTTTACCTAATGACCCATGTTTGTTTGTTCATATTTTTATATTGTTCTAATGTCAGGTTAAAGTTGAAGATTTAAGGTGTTTTATATCAAGTTAATTTTATGGTGAATATAAATACGTGTTTTATTGTATATTACAACTCTTTTTAGAAAGGATTTGAAGTACCAACAAGTTAGATACATTCACATATATGCATATACATATATGCATACAGACTTACATATAAAAATAGCAATTGAAAAATAAAGATCATAAAAAAGGTAAATTTTCTTAAAGGGTAAAATAATTGAATATTGAATGGTCTGATTTTTCCTGCAAAAAGGAACATTGAATCAGATCATACAATTTTTCATTATAATGATCAGAAAATAAATCAGAGAAAAGGTGCTTGCATGGAGTTAAATTTTTTTATTTTATTTTATTTTATTATGTTATTGTGGGGTACAGTTAGGGGTTAGGCATATAAAAATATTTCGTTCAGGTACCCTTGTTGATAAGAGGTGTCTCCCCATCCCCAGATAGATATCCACCACCATTAATCCCATCCCCCTCAGTTAAATTTTAAAACAATTATTTTTTAGGTACATCTCAGGGAATATTTAGCAACAAGTTGGATAATATCGTCACGGTAGAGTTAACATATGGAAGTGACTATTTTGTTGGACAACCCTTGTTAATGCAGACTAGTGGAAATCTGATAAACTGCATTTCTAAACCTCCCTTTAAACATTTCCCACCACCAATTGCATAAATATTAACCTTGGATCTTTGATTTGTTTGTACTAAGCTCTGTAAAACAAGTCAATGTGTTGACTTTTTCAGTGCTACTAGTTTACATACAATAAAAATGCTGAGCTTTTAATGATGTAGTTAATAAATAAATGTTATTGACAAATTAAAGAGAAGTCCACTTTCAAAAACAAAATCAATGGCTATTTCTAAGAAATATACATTTGTAAAAATTCTCTTATCAAAAAATATTTTTTAAAAAATGAATATAATACTTTTAAAATTATATTATTATTATTTTTTGAGTTGGAGTCTTACTCTGTCGCCCAGACTGGAGTGCCATGGCACACTCACAGGCCATCCCAACGTCAACCCGCTGGGCTCCCGTGATCCTTCTGCCTTAGCTTTCCAAGTAGCTGGAACTACAGGCACGCGCTACCACATCTGGCTAATTTTTTGATGTATTGTAGAGATGAGTTCTCGCCAAGTTGTCTGGGCTGGTCTGGAACCCACAATCTCAGGCAATCCACTTGCCTTGGCCTCCCAAAATGTACTTATTTTATTATATGTGATTTAAAAACATTTCTAAACTCATATAATGGCTTGGGCGCAAGATTGTTATTTCAATAAGAATGTTTTTTGCTAAAATAAAGCATATATGTATTTGACTTATTTTCATTTACATAGAAAAGGAGAAAATGGCTACTAAAAATAAATAGATGATTTTTTTCCCTTAAGGATTGTTTTATTCATTGAATATGCACAATTTGTAAGACAAGAACCACTAAATACGTTTTTTTTTCCTTATATGGATAAAATCTACCTTCATTTTTAGATTATATCTTTAATCTTTATTGAGCTTTATTTTTTAAAAAATCCAAGCTATGTCAGATAAAACATATATAATGTTAAGTTGCATGTGTGCTTTCTTCAAAGGTAAGTATATGAACTCATCACAAATATGCTAGTATAATTTTTTTTGTTATTGTTGTTCATCTCTCCATAATTCCTTTATAAAGATAACAATAGGTCTGTCACACTACTATCATACATTAAAATAAAGTTATTAATGTACATTTATAGAATATTAAGATATGAATAGAAAATTCTAGATGATAATTTTAAAAAGAAATTAAATATGTGATAAGTATATAAAAAGAATCTTAACTTCCAAATAAAGTACAAACAAAACACTATTTCTATCATTTATTATACATCAATCTTACATATTTTTAAAAAATAGCACTGGTCAACAAATACTAACAAGGGAACTCATACTTACTCATGATGGACTGGTATCACCTTTGGAACTTTGTAACTATATTATTAAAATTTTATTCCTTGAATACTAAAGCAATTCTTTTTTCTCGTAATTTATTCCATATAAATATTTTCTATAAAAGGAAATGTTTATAAAAATACATATTCTGATATCAGGAAGATGTCAAATCAAGTTAACAGTTGTTTTAAATATTACTTACATGATGAAATTTATGTGTATTATATTTGTTATTCATTTTTACTCCAGTCACATGCTCGGGTAATTTTTAGGTTCTAACTAGCTTCTGAGAAGTGCATGCCACTCTTCCATGAAATTAATCCATGATACTGGCTTACATAAAAATAAAGATTGTCTTCCACACCATCCATCATTATTATCATCACCATAAGTTACGTTATTTTTCTTGTTCTCCACTTTTAATCACTCACACAAATACACATGCACACACTCACTTAAAACTTAATGGGACTGTAAACAGTTTCCAAAAAGGATGAAATGTGCTGTTTGCAAGAGACACTTAGAATAACTTAATGCATTTGTAAAATGATATGTAAGTATTCTTATCATATAGTATTTTCATCATTGGAATAAACATAGCATTTAGAATTTGTATTTTTAAAAATAAAGCAATTTTATGTCACAGACACTGAATTGTGTACATAGCTTTTTCCGTTTTTAATCTTTAGTTATACACAACCCCCAGGCTAAGTACACTGTTTTTCCTTTACAAGATTGTATTGGATTTGGTATCTTGGATAGTGAAAAATAGAGAGAGGAGGCTGGGTAAAGAAGAATTTGAAGACTATTTTGTTGTTGTTGTTTAGCATCTTCGTATGATAATTATTGTTATATGTGCTAAAATCTTAAACGGATATGGCTCTAATAAAGACTAAATTGAATAATAATGAAAAAAAGGACTAAGAAAAAACATTGGTAGCTGTCACAGAAACACTAAAATAAAACAATCTGTAATGGGTTGAGAATATCGTCTAACAGTATCTCTACCCATATAATAAGACTGCAAATTGCTGATGACTACCTATTGAAAATAATGTTTAATAAAAATTATATTAGTTTTATTTGGCAGCGTATCTTATTTATTCTATTACCTACTGATTTTCTATGCTTCTAATAATTCAGAATTGGGACTTCCTGTGAAAATGTTGAGATTTGGGGAAAATCTTACCTCTAAGTGAAAACTTTCTCTGAAGTTGATATTTAAAAGTTATCAACTTTTTGTCTTTTAATATTTCCTTACTTCTGCCCTATCATTTATCCACTGAGAAGTATATGCTTATATTCTTTGACTTTTCAGCCTGAAAACTCAAATAAAATATGTTTCTAACAATATATAGCGGTCTACATGAGATGATGAGGCTCGTTTCCATGGAGTTGATATTTGTGTGTTGAGGTGAGGATGGAAACGCAAATATGGGACTTTAAAATTTTGTGCCTAGATAGATCTGTGTGCAAATGCTATTTTTTATTTGCTATTTTATCCCTTAATATTAACTGAGAAACATAAGTACCGTCATGTGCTGCTTAACAATGGAGATACGTTCTGAAAAATGTGAGCTGGTCTAGCCTACTACACATCTCACCCATATGTTATAGTTTATTGATCCCAGGCTACAAACCTGAACACTGCAGGCATGTGTAGCATAATGGTAAGTACTATGTATCTAAGCATGGAAAAGATGTAGTAAAAGTAAGGTACAAAAGACAAAAAATTGCCACCTGAGTATGGGCGCTTACTGTGAATGGAACTCACAGCTGTTCTGGGTGAGTCAGTGACTGAGTGGTGAGTGAATATGAAGGCCTAGGACATTATTGCACACTACTGTAGACTTTATTAACACTATACACTTGAGCTACACTAAGTTTATGTAAAAAATATTTTTAGTAGTTACTGTAAATTTTAAAATTTATATTTTTAAAAGAATTTGAACTTTTTGACTCTTGTAATAACAGTTTAAAACAAAAGCACATTGTACAGCTGCATAAACATATTTTCTTTCCTTATATTCTTATTCTATAAGCTTCTTTCTATTTTTCATTTTTTTCTTCACTTTTAAAAATGTTTTTAAAAAACAACAGCAACAAAAATAACTAAGACACAACACACCCATGAGCTTAGGCCAACACAGGTTTAGGATCATCTGTGTCACGTCTTCCACCTCCACAACTTGTCCCACTGGAAAGTCTTCAGGGGCAGTAACACATAGAGCCGTAATTTCCTTATGACAGCAATGCCTTCCTCGGGAATATTTCTGAAGGAGCTGCCGAGACTGTTCTACAATTAACTTTTTGAAAATAAGTAGATGAAGTACATTCTAAAATAACTCAAAAGTATAGAGCACCAGTAACATAGTCATCTATTAACCAGTAACATGGTCATCTATTATCATTATCAAGTGTTATGTAACGTATTGAATTGTAGGCGCTATACTTTGGTATGACTGGCAGCACCATAGGTTTGTTTACACCAGCATCACCACAAACACAAGCTACAATGTTAAGATGGCCACGTGATCATAATTTTTCATCTCTTTTAGAATCTTAGGAGATCACTACTGTATATGTGGTCCATCAATTACGGAAACATCATTAGGCAGTGCGTGACTTTACAAAAACTTATGAATTAAGGATGGTCAAGCAAATGTAAAGGTAGAACATGAAAACCTGAGTCACGTCACCACTCAAGGAATCCTAGCTTTGCGCTTCTTGATAAATAAGAAAAACAACATTCTATTTTGCCTAAGTCTACTTCATGATTCAGAAATACAGTGGAGTGAGCTTTTTATGAAACATTATTGTTGTAACAGTGATGTTAATTTGCCATGCCTGATTTTTAACTACTTAAATATTATACAAAATATATTCGATGTAAGGATAATATCATTGATATAAATTTGTGATATTATAAGCAAAACAAAAATGTGCTAATATATGATGTGTGTGTGTGTGTGTTGCTGTGATTTATGAGTATAACTAACCTCCTAGGACATGAAGGTGAAAGTTGAAGGAGAAACTGAGGGGAAAAAGACACAGAGTTGAGACCATGTCTCTACAATAAATTAAAAAATTAGCCAGGTGTGATTGTGCACACCTGTGGTTCCAGCTACTTGGAAGTATGGGACAGAGGGATCAACTGACCACAGCAGGTCAAGGCTGCAGTGACCATGAGTGTGCCATTGCACTCCTGCCTGGGCTACAGAGTTGCTCCTATTCAAATAAAAAATAAAAAAAGACACCAAGGAAGAAAATAGATTTTTTTTTGAAAACACTAATCACATATTACACATAAGATAGAGGATAAAGTGCTAGGAAATACATTTCCAAATGTAATGAAAATATATATCTAGGGACAACCTAGAACAATGCCTTTAATAGAATGCTATCAATGATTATAAAAAACTACTTCCATGCAATATTTTAGTTAATTAGTTAAATTGATGAATTAGGTAATAGTTACTTGCAGTAATAAAAAGAGATGGTTAAAACCTCTGATGAATGTCTATGCCACTTTTAGTAGTTTAATTATTATTTGTAGATCTTTGGTGAAGATTAATGCATAAGATTACATTTATTTGTACCTGAATCATTTAGGAAGTTAATATTCAGTTAAATTTTCCATAGTGAAATGGTAAGAAAGATTTGGAATGGGACTCAAGAAAAAGTTACAGAGGGTAGTACTTCCAAGCATCTGCTGAAAGAAAAATACAGAGAAATATATTTTCTTTGTATGAGAAAGGGGCCAAAAAAAAAATCTGGAATTATTTTTTGGAGGGCTGGCCACTTGTAGTACAGGCTTCCCCTGCTAGGTAAATGTTCTAGGGACCCATCTGCATCAGTGTACCAGCTGGCATTGTCGTAAGAATATTGTTTAGTTTCCATGATTTTAAAAAAAAATTTTTAAACATTTCCTCCAGAGAGACCTTTATTAAAATTATGAACAAAAGACATATGAAATATAATATTTTTGGAATTATTTCAACACGTTTGTGCATTTCATGATGGATGTTTTACAAGTGTGCCTACTCACACCGCCAAGCTCTTTCTCAGTTTTTGACCAAAAATGATATGATTCCAGTGCCCCACTCTCCCTATTCACCCAATCTCTTCTGGAAAGACTTTTTTTTTGTTTGTTTCCCTAGACGAAAAAAAGTCCTCAAAGGGAGACATTTTGTTGGTGTAAAAGATATGAAACAAAAAATGGCAGAAGCACTAACAGGCATTAAAATTGCTGAGTTCAAAAACTGTTTCAAGCATTGGTAAAAGCATCTCGATAGGTGTATTGTGTCAAAGAAAGAGTACTTTGAAGGTAACTGAAGTTTAAACATGTAATAATGGAAACTTTTTTTAATAAGTAAATTCTGTGTTGTTTTTTTTTTGGTCCCCCTTGTATATATACTTTCATGAGTGAATAAGCGGACACTAGAAATTCCAGTAGTGACATTTATAACAGTTTAATACTTTGTGAAACATTGCATTTGTTATGTTTCTTTTTGTTGTTGTTGTTATTACAATTAAAAAAATATTTTAAAGATGTGGGGTACAATTCAGGTTAGGTATACAAATATTCATTATGCTGGTACTCTTGTTGATGAGGTGTGTCCTTCATCATCCCCTGGCAGTTTCCCGCTACTGCCAATCCCTTTCCTGTAGTATTATGATCGTTGTTCAAGTTCTGCTTATGAGTGAGAACATATGGTACTCTGTTCTTTGTTTCTGTGATAGATTACTGAGTATGATAGAATGAGTGTGTTTTTCCCGTGCCCACATTTATAATAGAAATGACATCCCAAATGGATATAAAATAGTTGTCAAGAAAAAAAGATTAATTTAAGAGAAACAGAAAAAAATCCCACCTCATTTGTCTTATTTTATTTTTAAGTACAGCAGTTATGAAAGAAAGATCTTGGATTACTTCATTTCAAAAATCTTGCTAAAAATGACTCCAAACTATGAAAATATTTGCTAAAGAATGAATTTACCTTTATTTTATTCTCAAATTGTAATGACAGCCTATCCGACCTTGTTTTCTGGTTGTAGATAGCTTGGCCCTTGCAGAATATCCTATGTCTAGTTGGAAGCTTGCATAGGTTGCAACCTATTAATATAGGAATGAAATTAAAAGAAGCAGTATTTCTGTAAGCCTTTTCCATCTTATATTAAAGTAGATGCCTTTGAATGAGATCAACAATAGGAATTTTCTGCAATTTAGTCACAAGTGTGAAATGTTCATGTTTCATTAATAATAATTTATATCCATCCATTAGAAAATTCAGAACAATAATAAGAAACTAAATTGCCCCTGCTCAGGAAGAGAGTTTAGGCAATGGCATCAAGCACTTGCCTAGAAAATTTTATGAATATGATTCTGAATGTTCAGCTTCTAAAATTGTGTCTGCCTGAAATTTGTCATAATCAAATATTATATGAAATCGTTTCAATGATTTAGGGTTTAGAAATACATATGAATCAATCTTTATGGCTTTGAAGTATAATGTATCAGTCTTATTACACTGACTCATATATGTCTTATTTTCATAATTTTTATAGAAGTCACTCCGGTGAAAATGTTTAAAAATATAGACTGCATATATTTCTGTTTTAAAAAGATAAATGAAAATAATGCTTAGGATTTTCCATTGAAGAAAAATTTGGGGATTTCATTTTATGTGATTTTAAAAAGGTTTATCAGTGTGGGCTAAACATTTATTCCGTTTTTTCAAAACTTAGATTAATGGTATTATCAGAGAAAGATTGATTGTTCTAGACAGACAAAAGTAGGTAGTGAAAATGATGACATTACAACACAGCACTTTAGATTCAAAACTGAGTCTGAATTTATTATTCCTCAACTTCCTACCCATTACTGAGTCCCCTCTGTTATTGATCCACCATTATCTTTGGCAGATAGATATCCATTCAACTTCGATCTGAAATTTCTGGAGAATTCTAAAACAGTAGGTTAAGTTTTTAATCAGCTACAGTAAATATCCCTAAAGCTGTCACTAATTTTGTTATTTGAAGCAAAACAAACACTAATTAACTCTCCATGTGACATGCTTCAAATATAAATTCTTTCTTGGCTTGCTATTTCTCTTTATAGATAACCCCAGTAATCATTCCCCTCACGTGGCCTGAATGGTTTCAACTGAGAAATCTGTTGCCAAACAACTTGGAGCTCCTTTTTTATGTTATTTGTTTCTTTTCTCTTGCAGCTTTTAGGAGCCTCTCTTTGTTCTCGACCTTTGAAAGTTTGATTATTATTTGGGTTGAATCAGTTTGGTGTTCTAATACCTTGGGTTGAATCAGTTTGGTGTTCTAATACCTTCCTGTTTTGAAATAGGCTTTCTAACCTATTTTATTGCTGAGCTCCCTCTTGAATAGCAATTATCCTTAGAACTGTTGTTTTGAGGTAATTTTAAAAAATATTTTGTAAGTGGTCTTTGTTCCTTTTTTATCTTTTCTTCTTTTCTATCTTCTCCTCTAACTGTATGTTTTCAAATAGCCAATCTTCAAGCTTACTGATTCTGTTCTCTACTTAATCCATTCTGCTGTTGAGAATCTCTAAAGAATTTTTCATTTCAGCAAATGTATATCTCTGTTCCAACATATCGGTTTGTTTATTTATTATTTTAGTATTTTAATCTCTTTGTGAAATTTGTCTGATACATTTCTGGATTGCTTTTCTGTGTTATCTTGGAGGTCACTGAGTTTCCTTAAAACTGCTATTTTGATTTATTGGTCAGAGAGCTCACAAATCTCGGTTTTTAGGGTCAGTTACTGAATGTGTGCTTGTCTTTTGGGGTAGTTCATGGTTCCCTTGTTTGCTCTTGTTTCTTGTGGGTATATATTTATGCACTTAAAGATTATTTATTCCAGTTTTCTAGATTTATCTTTGTTTGTTTGTTTGTTTGTTTCTTGCTTGTTTCCTTTATACTGTTGATTTTTGAAGAAATGATTGTATGTTTGTTTTTTAATATATGTGCTTATCAAATCTTTACTGCTAAGTCACTGCCTCTTGTCCACCCAAGTGGTGTCTTAAGCCCAGGCTTGCCTTGACTGTAGTAAGTGATCAAAGTTTTTCCTGTCCTGAATGGAGGAGATCAAAAAGAGTTTATCCTGCCAGTGTGGAAAGGCTAGTTACAGATTCTTAACCAGGGAACTTGGGGAATGTATCTCCTACTGCATGGTCTGCTGAATAGTCACTCTGATTTGGAGTATCTTTTGGCTGAGTTATAGAGCAGAGTTTCCAGAATGGGTTAGTTGTTCTTTCTCTTTTGTCTCTGCCTGTCCTTACAGATATTTCTCCCTAACGTCAGTCACAGTGTTTTTCATGGGTTAAGATGAGAATAGGTGAGTAAACTGATTGATCACCTCACTTGTACTTTTTCTAGCATAGAAGCCTTGAATTGGGAAAATGTTTTTTGCAAGTTTAGTGCCAGGCAGAATGAGGGGCATGTGGAAATCTCTTACAATCTGCTCAGTTTTTTTCATTTCTCTGTGCCCCTGAAAACTCTCTCATTCTTATATATGAGTTCTGGGTTGTTGTTGGGGAAAATCTCAATGCTGTATGAGTTTTGGGTCATTTGTTTTCTGCAAAGAGCAGTGAAGCTTGCAGCCTCTATGCTACCACTTTGAAACTGGAAGTCTGAATTCTGATAAAGCAAAAATGCTGACATTTACTCATCTCTACTTGAATGTAATATGGCACTTTCCTGAAGAAAAATCCAAAGATAAAAATATTTCCTATCAGATTCAAATATGCATTTGTTTGTATGTTTTCATATTTCTGATTGAAGATAGTCAATTAAGATTATAAAACATTTGAGTTCTCACAAACTATGAATATTATATTAGCAGTATTAAAATTATTTATTAGGTAGATTTTTCTTTTTTTTTTTTTTTTGAGTTGGAGTCTCACTCTGTCATCTTTCTACCTCAGTCTTCCAAGTAGCTGGAACTACAGGCATGCGCTACCACACTCGGCTAATTTTTTGATTTATTGTAGAGATGAGGTCTCGCCAAGTTGCCCAGGCGGGTCTCGAACCTGCGGGCTCAGGCAATCCACTCACCTCAGCCCCCCAAGGCGCGGAATTACAGGCTGAGCCATCGAGCCCGGCAATTTGTTTGATATTAATCTCTCCCACTAGCCTGGGAGCTCCATGCAGGAAGAAGCTCTGTCCTGCTTGCTTGTTAGGGTCCAGAGCCTAGCATGGTACTTGTCACAGATAAATATTCATAAACATTGATTGAATAGTGATCTTTTAATTACTATTTTAGATCTCCTATAAGGGAATTTGGCTTCATTCCCAAAGAGATCCTTCACTTAAAAGTTTTAATTGTAATTTACATAAGCAACACACAAATTCATTTCATTTTGAAATGTACAATATTACCACTCTGTGCTACCCTTCAGGAATGCAATCACTATTATAGGTGGGATATACTCTTTTCCAGAACTAACTCTAAGCTAATAGTGGCACCCACCAAAAATACAATATATGCGATGTCCTTTGGAGTTTGCATTTTTCTTCACTTTTTATATACAGTAGTTTCCTCTCATCCACAGTTTCGCTTTTGCATTTTCAGTTTACTCACAGTCAACCATGGTATGAAAATGTTAAGTAAAAAATTCCAGAAATAAACAATTTATGTTTTAAATTGCACGCTGTTCTGAGTAGCATGATGAAATCTCCCACCATTCATTTTGCCTCCGCTGGGGCATGAATCCTCCCTGTGTCCGCGTCTCCACACTGTCTCTATTACCTGCCCATCTGTCACTTAGTGGCCCATCTCAGTTATCAGATCAGCTGTCTGGGTACCACAGTGCTTGTGTTCAGATAACTTATTTTACTTAACAATGGCCCCAAGGCACAAGAGTATGGTGCCTAATTTATAAATTAATCTTTATCATAGATATGTATGTATAAGAAAAAACAGTGTACATAGGGTTAAGTACTATCTGCAGTTTCAGGTATCTATTTGGGGATCTTGGAATGTGTCTCCCTCAGACAAAGGGGAACTACTGTAGTTTTATATTTTGAGTATTGTCCTGCAACTTACTTTCTTCTGCTTCTGCAACAGAATTTGAGTAAATGTTAAATAAAAGCAGGAAATGGAAATGGGAGGGGTGGGGGATACATTTTTAAAAAGATGGTCAGGAGAGACGTCACTGGGAAAATGGTGCTTGAGTATAGAGAAGGAACTGAGGGGGAAGCCTAAAGGATCATGGGAAGGCCCAGTTGGCAGTGAGTGCAACAGGCATGGAGCCAGGTGCTGGCATGTGTCTGGCAGGAACAGCAAAGGCTAGTGTAACCAGAGCAGGGGAGGACACAGGAGAGCCAAGAGGCCATGCACCAGATTCCCAAGACTCTCATGGTCATAGTGGTGGCTCCAACTCTTACAGTCCTATAAGGTTTTCATAGGGAACAACATAGTCTAGCTTTCATGTTTAAGAGTTCTTGCTGGCTGCCCTGATGAGAAGAGACTACAGCAGTCACTCAAGAAAGAAAGGATGGCAGCTGGGAACAGGGCAAGCCTAGGGATAGGATTTCCATGACTGAGATATGGGGGACCAGGGGAGGTGCCGTTCCAGGGTGGGAAAAGGCCGAGAGTTCTGCTTTGGATATGTGGTGCTGACAGCGTGAAGTCCAAAATTGAGTAGCACAGGGGCCTTCTGTGCATCAGTGGTGTCTAAATTAATGAGACAGTGCATGTAGATCCACATGTGGTTCAAGGATTAGCCCTGGGCATGCAAGGCTGAGCAGCTGGGAAGACAAGGAGAGGAGAGTGGCGGTCAGTGAGGGAGGAGGAGTGTTGCTGCCTCTTAGGCACCATCCCTTTTAAGTTGGCGTTCCTCTTCCTCTCTGAGGCTCTGAACTGAAGCACTTAGGGACCATTTAGGCTTCGTTCACAGGCTAAGAACAGTAGTATTCATAATGAGCAGGATCAACTAGAGTTTGAATCCAGCTCCACCACATGAGAACAATGTTGCATGACCTTGAGTCTCTCCTCTGAGTCTAAGTTCAAACATCTGTGAAATCAAGATTGTCCTGAGGAATAAGTGAAATTACTCAGGTCACTTGCCTAACCCTTCTCTGGCCATTGCAGGCACTTATGCATGACCATCCCTTCCACTGTCCACTCACCCCAGCCCAGTCCTGTCCATGTGTTGAGCTTCTTCTTTCTCCCATCTCAGTCCAGAAAGGAAGCCAGACCCTCTCTGTCTTCCTCTAGCTTCTCCAGGAAAATCAGACCAGAGTGATACAATAAGAACCAAGTCTACTAATACCCAGTGACTGGGAAAGTGCCCATCCCCACATCCTCCCTCACCAGGCCAGGGGCTCAGAGTGATCTGCACAGTCTTGGCCAGCCCACCCGAGGGTTCACAGGTCCCTGGTACAGGTGTAGTTCAGGACAGCAGCAATATAGATGGGTGAGGTATGGTGTATAGGTGTAGTTGAGATCAAGCACAAGGAGGATCATGGGCACAGATAGGCTCCCATAACCCTGGCAGGTAAAGCTCCAGCTGCCCAGGTGTCTTAGGACAAGGGGAAGGCTTTGTCCCTGCTGCAGGGCTCCTGTCCACATCCACTGGTGCTTACCTGCCTCCCACCACAGCCAGGAGGAGGACATCTTGCCATCTCAGGCTAACACCTGATCTCAGGCTCTGTGTCCTGTCACCTCCCAGGAGGCTTCCTCTCTGACTCATCTCCCCACCTAACTCCCACCCACAGCCTCCATCTCTGCCAATCCAAATGGGTCTAAACATGGTAAGGTCCCTCCCATCTTAGTAAGTGGCCCCTGCCCCTGTATTCCAGCCTTCCCTTTAGAGGCCTCTTGCTTCTCTCCTCCTTGCAGGGAACATTCCTGAAAGAGTTATCTATGCTTTTCTGCTGCATCCTCTCTTCCTCATCCCTTGAGCCTCGCTCTGTAATGTGGCCCTTGTCATATCCTCTCTACCCATGACACTGTGACCTTAACTTTCGCTCTTCCTTTGGCATGTTTTATCCCCTTTAAAAAAAAAGCTTGTTTGTAATAAACACATAATAATGGCACATGCTTATAGGGTACAGCAGAGTGTTTCAATACATGCATACATTGTATAATGAACAAAGCAGGGTATGTCCATCACTTCACGTCTTTATCATTTGTTATAGTAATAACTTTCAAGATCCTCTTTCCTAGCTATCTTGAAATATACAATGCACTGCCATTAGCTATAGCCAGCCTACTGTGTAATAAGACACCGGAACTTATTCTTCCTGTCTAACTGTAGCTTTGTACCCGTTGAAAGAGGGGAGAGGAAGGAGAAACTAAGGGGAAGTGAGTCAGCAGGTGCCCCTTCCCGGCAGCCTTCTCTGTGTCTCCACTCTGTCCCTGCCATTCTCCCGCCTCTCTGGCTGCTCTTCCTGGAGTCTCCAGCAAGCTACTGAGTCTCTTCTGGTCCTTTATGCCAAGTCTCTTGGGGTTCTCACCCCAGTCTCCTCCTTTCTCACTCCCGGGTCTTCCTGAGAGAGTTCATGGATGCTGATGGCAGATTCATGAAGGAGTTAAGTGTGCAGGTTCTAAAGTTAGATAAACTCAAATTCCTAAACAGCCTCTGCCACCTGCCAGCAGCCTTGCCTCAGGCAACTATCTCAGCCTCTCCAAACCTCTGCTCGCAGATCCATAAGAAGGAAATAGTGCCGGGCTCGGTGGCTCAGCCTGTAATCCCACGCCTTGGGAGGCTGAGGTGAGTGGACTGCCTGAGTCCGCGGGTTCGAGACCCGCTGGGCAACTTGGCGAGCCCTCATCTCTACAATAAATCAAAAAATTAGCCAGGTGTGGTAGCGTGCCTGTAGTTCCAGCTACTTGGAAGGCTGAGGCGGATGGGTCGCTGGAGCCCAGCAGGTCGAGGCTGCGGTGGCCGGGAGCAGCCCCTGCACTCCAGTCTGGGCGACAGGGTGAGACTCCAACTCAAAAAAAAAAAAAAGAAGGAAATAGTAATACTTGTCAGGAGTAAATGAATCAATTCAGTAGAACATTGAGCCCATGCATAGCCTGTAGTGTCTAAGTAGTCAGTAAATACTAACTGCTATTACACAATAATCATTCAACAGACACTTATTGAGCACCTCCTGTGTGTGGGCCCTGATCTGTTGCAACTCTGTCAGCCTGACTCTCAAGCCCACACTCTGGGTCACTCCAGGTCACATCTGACTTCCTGGATGTTGAAGAGACTAAGTCCAACATGTTCCCATCGAAGTCACCCTAGGTCATCCTGGTCCTCCTCTTTAACACCTCCTCTCTCTCCTCTCCTCTCTTCTCCTCTCCTCTTCCCTCCCCTCCCCTCGCCTCTCTCCTTTTCTCTTCTGTTTCTCTCTTTTCCCTCCCCCTCTGCATACCATCAGTCACTAATGTTTCTTCCTGAACATCTCTCGGACTGGCCGCTTGCTCTCTACATGTCGCAGAGATGCACTCCCACCCTCCACCCCCTGCCTTGCTCCCCTGTAGGTTCCACCAGCTTTCTCAATTTTCCAGCAGCCTAAGTCAGCCCTTCAGGGCTCCTTGTGAGTCTATAGGCCCTTGCCTTGAGCTCTCTCTCCTCTGTGAATTGACCACCTGGACTGAGACCGTGGATTCCCCAGCTCCAAACTGGTGTGCATTCAGACACATACACACACGCACACACATACATATTCTGTCTTACACACACACATACACACACTCATACATATACACTCATGCATGTACACTCTCACTTGAAAGCATGAACTTTCATGAATATATACTCTCCTTCCCTCCCCCTTTCTCTCTCTCTGTCTCTCTCTCTCTCTCTCTCTCTCTCTCTCACACACACACACACACACACACACACACACACACACTCCCACATCACACATGGATCTCCCCAGAAGGGAGCTGGGTCCCCTGACAGCTCCCAGCTGGGCTGCCCTCTTCCATCCCACCCTCCCTCCCTGCTCCAGGCCAGTGTCCATCAGACACTGTCATTATGTCCATTCAAAGGCATTCTCTGGCTCTCCCCAGGTATGCAGGGATGGACAAGACACTCTTTTTGCTTCCCGGGGGATCCTCAGTCTTGGGGAGAGAATGATATATGCACAAACAGACTTATTATATGCTGGGTTGCTAATCACTGTATTTTTTTTTTTTTTTTGAGTTGGCGTCTCACTCCGTCACCCAGACTGGAGTGCAGTGGCCGCTTCTGGCCACCGCAGCCTCAACCCGCTGGGCTCTGGCGATCCTTCCGCCTCAGCCTTCCGAGTAGCTGGAACTACAGGCGCGCATTACCACGCCCGGCTGATTTTTTGATTTATTGTAGAGATGAGGTCTCACTTGCCCAGGC
>CAUYQG010067678.1:0-28321 GCA_963574415.1 Tarsius wallacei | reverse complement strand
TGTCGCCCAGACTGGAGTGCAGTGGCCGCTTCCGGCCACCGCAGCCTCGACCTGCTGGGCTCCGGCGATCCTTCCGCCTCAGCCTTCCAAGTAGCTGGAACCACAGGCGCGCTACCACGCCCGGCTAATTTTTTGATTTATTGTAGAGATGAGGTCTTGCTTGCCCAGGCGGGTTTCGAACCCACGGGCTCAGGCAATCCACTCACCTCAGCCTCCCAAAGGCACGGGATTACAGGCTGAGCCACCGAGCCCGGCTTTTATTCTCTTTTTAAACTGGAATATACAGTACTAGACAATACCCTGTCTAAAACCTTTTGTTTCCTTGTCAGTTGGGAGGAACAGGAAGTAGGAAATCCTTTTGTAATTGTTGGGGGCTGGGATAGTACAGTCCATGGTACCCCCTTTACTGAATTTATTATCAATTGAGGTAAATATAGGAGTTAGATGGATGAAGATAAAAATACAGCCTCCATTCATTGGTGTGCTGGTAACTGTTGAACATTTTTTTTAGGAGGGGGAAGACTGATGCGTAGTGTTGACAGATTTCTATGGTGTAAATACTGCCATGCTGGTGAATTTCAAGGTCCTACTGTGATGTCCCTTAATTTGGACCTGGGCAGAGATCCATGCATTTGGCTTTTGCAAGCCAGTGCAAACAGTCTTTGGACACCACTGCTTGAAGGCAAAGGCTATGTTAGCCAGTGGATCCTAGATCTCAGAGCTAAGCAGGCTTGTTAATATTTTTCTTCAGAGTTAGTCAGGTTTTTTGTGGGGGGGGGGTTTGGAGTTTCACTCTGTTGCACATACTGGAGTGCAAAGGCACGTTCCCAGCCACTACAATCTCAACCTGCTGGGCTCCGGCAATACTTCCGCCTCAGCCTTCCAAGTAGCTGGAACTACAGGCACATTCTACCACCACGCCCGGCTAATTTTTGATTTATTGTAGAGATGAGGAGTCACCAAGTTGCCCGGGTAGGTCTCGAACCCATGGGCTCAGGCCATGCACTCGCCTCGGCCTCCCAAAGTGCTGGGATTACAGGCTGAGCCACCGAGCCTGGCCTGAGTTAGTTAGTTTTAAACTACAGGTTCTTCTTTGGGAGCCTGAACCTAGGAAACTTTCAACAAGAAAGAGCAAAGCAGGACGTGTGCTTGTTACAAGTAGGCTGACATCCAGGGGACCCAGTCATCTTCTAGAAGCTCCTCATCTGATAACTCTGCATCAGAATCCAGAATGATTGTTAGAAAAATGCTACAGGATTAGTGAACCAAGAAGGTCATAGGCAGACTTTTATTTTACATCTCTAATTTTGGTGTATAGATATTCATAGCAAAATTATCTCTGAACCTATTAAGTGGCAAGGATTTGGGTTATCAGAAAAAATAGGAATTTTTAGGTTACCCTTAAAATAGAGACCATGCAGCCGGGCGTGGTAGCGCGCACCTATAATTCCAGCTTCTTGGAAGGCTGAGGCGGAAGGATCGCCGGAGCCCAGCAGGTCGAGGCTGCAGTGGCCAGGAGCGGCCACTGCACTCCAGTCTGGGTGACAGAGTGAGACTCCAACTCAAAAAAAAAAAAAAAGAAAGTGAATATAAGAAAGTCTATGTCTTATTATTCCATGCATCTCATCTAATGTTGTAAATGAATTTGGAATCTCATTGATTCCTTCACCTCTTCTTTTTATAGATATTCTTTAAATTCTCCCAGGTTAATTCAAAAGTGAAGTGCACAAAATACAGTAGGAGAAGATAAGATTGAGGAAAGAAAGAGGAATTGGATCATGGAAGGTATTCAGTACAATAAAAGTGTGTTGGAGTTGATCTCAGAAGCAATAGGGAGCCACTGAAAGTTTTTGAGTAGAGGAGTAACAACTGTGATTACAGAACATTCATTTGGAAGTGACCTATAATATTAATCAGTGGATACACACACAATCAAAAACACACTCACTTTTAAGAGAAATTTTTGCCTTAGACAGACGATAAAATCGAGTAAGTGATACAGTTCTAAATGGGGTCAAGGTGAATGACAGTGTATCTTTGCTATCATTGTAGCTTCAAGTATAATCACTTCTGGGGCTATTTCAGTTGATTATGCAATACAAACATGAGCACAGTTACAGTGCCTCAGCATTTTCCTTTCTAAATTTCCTTAATGGCCAGCTGGCAGTGGAGAACTGAGTGAACCTAGACAAAAATGTACAATTCTAAGGAGTTTTAAAAATAAATAAAATGTTACAAAAGATGACAGGATAGGGGCAATGTGAATCTTATTCAGAAATTCAACATCAAATGTTGCCGATGCTGTCTTTTAATTCGGATGGTGAAAAGGGAGGTTTGGCTAGCATCCCTGCTGGGAGTGAATTTATTGTTCCTTAGACTGAGGGGCCATTTTAATAGATTCAGAAAAGTAAAATACATTTTTAAATGACACATATTCTAAATACCCTGACACTGTATGCTCTTTTCTCAAAGCTCCTAGAAATTTTGCGTCTACTCACGGTAGACAAGGGGATGGGTTATGTTTTGGGGTGTACACATTCTTATCACTTCTCCATTCAACTTTCCCTACACCCTTTAAGGGATCCCCCTGCTTCTGGTCTCATGTGTCTTCCATCCAGCTCACACACTGCTCTTAGCAATATCCTCCTAAACTGGAGTTTTTCCACCAAAGATGATTTTCTCCCCAGGGGACATTGGTCAATAGCTGAGGACATCTTGGTTTGTCATAATGGGGACAGGGCACTACTGGCACCTCATAGGTAGCATTTCTACTGCTAATAAGCATTCTCAAATTCACAGGACAGTGCCCCACAACAAAGAATTGTCTGACTAAAATGTCAACAGAGCTGAGGTTGACATCCTCAGGACTCCTTTCAAAATCTTCAACTGCAACAGATGACAAGTTCAAAGCCTGAGACTGGCTTTCAACATCCATATAATCCAGTCTTACCAACTTCTCTGTATCACTTCCCATAGGAGCTCTTTGCTCTTGAATGATCAATGGTTTCAGTCAACCTCAAATACATCTGCCTCTCACAGCCTCAATCCTCTTACCTTTCCTCTTCACCTTATTATCGGACCATCATTTCTACCTCACTGCCATATTTATCCCTCCTTCCAGGTCTATTTTAGGCTTTCCTTCTCTGTGGCTCTCTGAAGCTGACATGATTGCTAACTTTACAAGACACTTAACAGCACGCACTTCCTCTACTGGCCACCACCAAACTCATTTGTATGATGAGATGCCCTCCAAATCACCATTTATTCACTCATCTAACACACTAGTCTCACCACAGAACCAGTTCACAGCAACGTGCATCTCTTCCACCCTCCTCCTGCCCTTTACCTTGTCATCTCTTGGTCTAGCAAAACACGAGTCATCCTTCCACATCTTGCCTACCATATCTAGACCGTGAAGGAAGTAGCCCTGAACAAACTTGGGCATGGCTGCATCTCAGGCACCCAGTGTTTTTCTATGACTAGTAGTGCAGGAGCTGAAGCATGGTGTTTATGGTGTGACTTTGACAGGCAGAAGCCATAGCACGGGGAGTGATTAAAATAAAAGTATTGATATGGAAATGTCTCCAGGCTCTACCCATCTCCCTGACTAATAAACAGATTTGCTGTTTTGCTTATCTTCCTCCCCAGCCTGCTGACCTGTCACAATTGATGCTGAACTATGAGAATGACAGGAAAGGAAGGGGTGGGAGAGATGGAAGGAAGAAGGAGAAGAGGAATAGGAGGAATTACTGAGAAAGGCCAAAACCAGATATATAATAATAGTAATGTGGAAATAAAGAGAAAGGAGCTGAATGGGCTGAGAGTGTCTAGTGGGGGCAAGGGTGGGAATAAAGCCAGTAAAAGACTGTGGCAATGTATAAATACCAGAGAATGGAGAAGAAGAGAGAACATGAGAAGCATTGCTTAAAATTGTGAACTGAATTTCCTTTAATATAATTTAGGAGAAAGCAGTAAATTGTATTAAATTATTTTAATTTTAAAAGGCTATTATAATATTTTTAATAGCTCCCCTCCATTGAATGGCGTTTCATCAGGAAACTGGATTACATCAGTCAAGAGTTTATGAGGTTTGTAGAGATATTAAAATGTCCTCCTTCTGTGGCAAAAGAAACCATAGTTCAGAATAGTCAGTCATCTTGCCCAAGATCATACAACCTTGGGATCAAGCTTCACACTCAGCCACGATGATCACCAAGCCCATCCCCTTAAGCATTCCCTTACTCTGCCTTTCAAAATAAAGGATTTAATTTCACATCAGCTTTTAATGACCCAGAAAGCTCCTACTTCCAGTCGTGGGGCTGTATATTAACTTTTAATGGTGACTTCCATAATTTTGATAGAAACAATCACTGATTTAGATAGATGTTTAGATTGTTGCTAAACAATCGCTTAACAGAGAGATAAAAGTTCTCTCTGAATACATCTGTTTAGTTCATATATGTCCAAGCTCACGGTATTGTAAGCTACATGGGCAGTGGTGACACACAATAGCTTCACTTCAAGAGCAGATATTCAATACATACCATTGATGGGGGTGCTCATAAATGCTCAGGGCCACGAACCTCCATCAAGGAAGGCAACCAAACATTCTCACTGGAATCCCTTTATTCTGAGCTTCTCTTTCCTTTTTGTCACATAGGTTGTATCAGAGAGAGCTAAAGGCCCCTGGTGTATGTTTGTCACGGAACCTTTGTTCCCTTGTTCTTTATGAGAGTTTTGTCCTACTCAGAGTTGAGGAGAAAAATAACCCATTTATATTCTCTGCACTACTCTCTTCGGTTTTATTCCAATTGCTATTGTGACAGGACCGCTCCAAAGAGGAATATCAATGTACGCAAGGAGTTAAGTGCAGCACCAGAGCGTGAGCTGGACCGATGGCCTAGGAGCAAGAGAAAGATAGCACGGTTTCAAATGGAAATTGACATAAACATGGATATAGGGGTATATTCTACGTGTGTATGTGTCTATGTGTATACACATATCTGTCTCCATCTTTTAATCTATCTATTATCTATCTTCAATCACCCATCAAGCTTTGACTGAGACAAAATAGCATGTGGTTAAGAGTGAAAAGGTAAAGACTCAGAGAAGCCAGATTTGGGTCCTGGCATAACTCCTACATAAGTGACTTCGGAAACTGAGCCTCAGACTTCTCATCAGAGTCACAGGCATCACAATAATGGCGCCTACCTCAAAGCTCCCTGCTGTGAGTTCCCCATGAGTTAGTGCATGTAAATTGTGCAGCCCACTGCCCATGTCAAAGTAGCTGCTACATCAGTGATAGACAAGATTGCTTTACAAGTGCTAAACGAATGCTGACGATGAAGGATGAATTTGACAGGTGGATATAAATTTGATTGCTCTTAATAACTTTTTAATTGAAATATCTAATGTTGAACTCTTTTGAGAAAAAATAGGATTTGATGTTAGATGAGACTTCAGTTCAAATCCCAGCTTTGTCATTTATTAGAGATATGTGTGTGTGTGTGTATGTGTGTGTGTGTGTGTGTTAAAGACAGAGATAAATACATACATAGAAAGAAAAAGAGAGGCAGCATGGTCACGTTCTTTCAACAATCAGAGATCAGTACTTCTTAGGTAAGACCTCAGTTCAAATCCCAGCTTTGTCATTTAATAGAGGTGTGTGTGTGTGTGTGGGGTGTGTGTGTGTGTGTGTGTGTGTGTGTGTGTGTGTGTGTGTTAGAGATAGAGGTAAATACATACATAGAGAGAGAAAGAGAGGTGACATGGTCATGTCCTTTCAACAATCAGAGATCAGTGCTTCTATCTGTGAATGTAGATGATAGCAGTACCTACCTCACACGGATATCATGAAGAATGCATTATATACATAAGCAGTCCAGTATATCACTTATCAAATGGCAAGCACACAATGAATTGTTCTTGAGCAACACTTTCTAGTATCAGCTGTCTAGATGAGCTGTGTCTACCCTTTCCCTTCACACCCATCTAACAGCACCATGTCTGGAATGTTGTTCTCAGGACTGTTTGCTAATTCTCCTCACAGAATTTAAATCTTCTAGACTACCTCATCTGCTGCTCCATGCTAATTATGTACTTATCTTGTTTGAATATCTGTTGCAAATTTACAAAGCCACTGTTGTCCTTCTGGCTCCTGGCTGTACACAGTCAGGAATGGAAGTTTACCAAAAACAAAACAAAACAATCCCCCCCCAATGCCTTGGCATGGAAAAGAAAGCAAACCAAGAGCATCCTATCATATCCTGTTCTCTTGGCCAACTGGGTTTTTGGAATTTCTTCAGGCCAACTTCCCCACTCAAATACAGGACTAAATAGATCCACATGCTTACCTTGCCATGATGTTCATTGCAAAACTACACTTTAATAAAAGTCTAGAAGTTGCTTTTTCTATGATAGTGTCAAGTGTCCCAAACACACTAATAATAAGTATCTAACTTTTTGGTTCTCAAGCTGCTGTAATTAAAATAAAGCAAGGGTCTTTGAGAAAAACCTGAGTTCAATTCCCCCCTTTTATTGACCCCACCATATACTGCCTATATGTCTTTTGACATGTAACTTAACCTTTCTGAAATCCTTGCAACAGGGGGATAATAATGGCATCTATGCCATAGGCATGGCTTCCACCTGGTTCAATATCAAATGCTCCAATCAGATCCTTATCCATGTGACTCTCATCCTCTAGGGTTGGAATTACTGCTTTTGGGGTTGTTTTGAAAATTAAATGAGTTAATATTTGTCAGCAGCTAGAATAGCACCTGACACAGTAAATGACAAATAAATGTTTATTATTATTATTATTATTATTATTATTTTAGGACTATTGTGAGAATGGAAAGTGATCATCAAAGTTAAGGACTGAGCACAATGGCTAGATCATGTGACACTCATTAAGTGATAGGTGTTGTCTGCAAACCTTACCAGTTCCACTGTGAATGACAGCAAGCTGGTCCCGACCATCTTACATTCCCCACTCTATCTCAAATGTCATAAGGACATCAAATTGGGTGTAAAAACACAAAATTGGGTATCATTCAATTATCTACACTAATGGAAGGGTTCAGAGTCAAGGACAATCAACCAGGATGTATAATCCAAAAACTACTTTCACTTGGTCATGAAATACTCTGTCAGTTCACATTCAAATATACTACATCTGCCATTTGGGGGATTAATTTCCAACAAAATAATGAACCCACATAAGACAGGCCTGATTCAAGCTGGGAAGTGCCCTGGTTCTCTGGTCTGTTTCCTCTCTGCAACATACTCCATGCTGAGAACAGCCAGCAGGTTTCCCTGACTGGTGCAGAGAACCAATCTAAACAGGGTTGACCCCTCTCAAATCTTCCCAGAGCATAAAGAGGCCTGGGTTTCAAAGGCTTCTCCCACATGAAAATTAACTAGGGCTCCTGGTTGATATGCCACAGATAAGGAGTTAAGGGAACATCTTCCTGCAGAAAATACATTGCTGAGCCATGCACTGCCTATGCTCTGCCAAAGGTCCAAAGTCTTTCTCCTTGTCTTTGACATAAAGGTGATCTACAATCACATCTCCTCATCACAAACACTGCAAATCCAAGAGGAATGACTCTCCTATTCATGAAGTAGATCACTTGATGTTCTAATAACATGGACTTACAAAATTAAACATTGTCATGAGCACTGTTAGTACATGTATTTGCCCATTAAACACATATTGAGCACCTATTTAAGAATTTCACAGTGGATTAGGAAGAGTGTATGAAGAAGACAATGGGAAAGGAAGAAAAATAGCCTCCACCCCTATGACCTAGGTAAAACAAATACCCATTGCCAATGTCAGATGAATGGAATAAGGTGAGCAGGGTGGTAAGAACACATAGCTAGATCACCAGGCTTTGTCTGACTGAGGCTGGTCTGTCCCTGCCATACCCTGGTTTAATTTAACATCAACTCTTGACTGGTCAAATGCAAGAGCCTCCTTTTGGCCTTTCTATTGTACCTACAAGCCATTTCCTGTTCCATAGCCGGAGTGATCTTAAAATGTGAAAACGATCATCAGGCCACTCTCCAAGTCTCCCAATGGCTTCCCATTATTTTAAGAATAATGCCATGGCCTTAGGAGGCATAGAAGCCCAGGCCCGATCACACCCTTGCCTGCATGCCTCTCTTCCATGGAGGACACTTGTTTCCTACCTCTCACTGCCTTCCAGAAACACTGGTTCCTTTTGGCTCCTCTAAAACACCAATTTCCTTTTTTTCCCCTTGCTCTCAGAACCGATGCACTTTCCGTTTCCTTCCACTGGGATGGTTGTCCCATTGAAGGCCACTCATTTGGTCTTAGCCCAAATGCTACCTCCTCATAGAGGGCTTTCCTAACAACCTCCATTAGGGGACAACGAGTGGGAGGTGAATTAATCCCAATTGAGTGCCCTTCACAGAACTCTCAAAATATAGAACAACTGACTTTCATTTGCTGACTTATTTCTTTCTGTGAACATAAGGCTCATGGAGGCAGATGGTGGCTATGTCATCTACCACTGCACCTTTAGTGCCTGATATATTTATCATAAGATGTAAATAATACAAGGAAATGTTGGCTGAGCCCTCACTATGTGTCAGATACTCTTCTAATCTCTTTTCATGTGTCAGTTCATTTAATCTTTGCAGTTACTGGGTATGACTATGGATGTGAAGACAGATACAGTGAGGTTAAACAACATGCACACTGGTTGTGTGACTTATACCTGACAGAGGCTAAATTTAAACCTTGGAAGCCCAGTTACAAAATCCATGTCCTTAACCTCCATATTAAATCACCTTTCAATCACAAGCATCTTTATTTTTTCAATTAAAATAAAATAACCTACCTCAAAGACCCTGAAGGAAGTTTGTTCAGTAGAACTCTACCCATTGCATCCTTCTGGAATCTTCCCCCTTCCCTCTTGACCTCATCTCCCATTGCAATGAACATCCTACCTCTCCTTTCAGAATACACTCTACCACATCACTTTTAGCAGCTGTGACTACATAAAACTTATTTATACCCATGTCCCATGGCTAAAAGAGATCTTTTGGCAGCCCACAACCCTGTCCAAAGAGTATATACATCACCAGCAGACAGGCTGTGAAATAGACTGTGTTGATTTAACTAGAAATGCCTATTATCCAAAAGCAAAGAAAACCCAAGGCCACCTCTGCCTTATCCCATCTTGCTTTTACCCCCTCCTACCTCCAACCCCATTCTAATTCTGTGCCTCCAATCTTAAATACATTAAAAACATAACCTATCCTATTTCCCTTTTTTTTTTTTTAACTAAACAGGCTCAACTTAAGGTCAGCCTCTTCTGGTACACTGGCTCCTATTATGAGGGGAATAAAAGGGAGATTGCTTTTAAAAAGAGAGGCTGCTTTTAATGACAGTTTCCGAACAGTGGCCTTTTGTACTTGAAGGGATTGATGATAAAGCTCGCTGTCAACTGACAGTAACATCAATGTCAGAGCACAAAGGGATGGATGTCCCTCAATATGGGATCATCCCAGAGCCATTAACCAGTGTTGGTGTGCTCTGCCATCTTGGAGGGTGGCTGGAGCTCATGACAGTCTGGTTGCTGCTTTCCTCTAAGTGGAGAGAGTGAAGTAAGGCTTGGAACAAAAACGCTCACTCTATTTCTCTCTCTTGTTCTCTCTCTTTCTCGTTCTCTCTCTCTCTCTCTCTCTCTCTCTCACACACACACACACACACACACACACACACACTGATGCACACAGGCATGCACTCCATATCTATAAAGTAATTCAATGTTGTCATGACTTAGGCAAGTATCTTTGCTTCTCTATGCTCCAGGGTTCTGTAGGTCATACAGAGATAATAATATGCTATCCAGTAGGGTTGTTTGGCAGATAAAATGAGATAATTCGTGCACAAAGTTTTGTACAACGTCTGCATAGACTAAGTATTCAGAATACATGTTGGCTGTTATTATTACTCCTATAATGACTACAGAATGGCACAATTTATACCATGCTTTTTCATTCATGACTGAATCGCCTCTCCCTAATACTCCTGTGAAAAAGACAGGACAACCATTTTACGGTGAGGCTCAGAAAGGTGATATGATGGACTTCAAATCACAAAAGTGACCAGCTGGCAGAGTTAGGACAAAAGAAGTGACCATGTGGTTCCAGACCAGTGCTTAGTGTACTATTCGCAGTTGTTTCTCACTGAGTGACTATCATATGTCCATAAAGACCCTAGGAGACGAGGAGGTAAAGGCTAATCTCTGAATTTTCTAAGACAGTCACAACCTAAACCATTATATTTTACTGTTAGAGTGACCATATCACTTATCAGCTATACCTGGCTATGATTGAGAGTAACCAATGCTATACTGGACAGGATTCCAGGAAAAGAGACATGAACTGCAGCAGCACCATATAGCCTAGGACAAATTCTCCCTATCTATTGTCCTCATGCTTAGACTAACACAAACCCTGACTCTTCCTTCAATAGCTGACGATGACTTCTGACACTCTGCTTCCTGGCATATTTTCTAATTCCCTCTCTTTTGATGAAATCACCCCTTTTTCTTTTGGCCGATTATTTCTGCAGCTCATGATGTTACCACAAAGCTGCCAATCACAGTAACACTCTTCTTCCCAGCCTCAAAGATGGGTGATGGATGAGCTCAAAGCCAAGCCAACTGAAGTCCTTCCCAGGGATTTTTCTGCCAGAGCTGGCAAGGAAGATGGCCCATTGCTTTTGGAGGAAGGAGAGATCATGATGTTTGAAAGATAAAATGTTGATTTGCCTGCTAAATCTCTATTGGCTACTTGCTGAAAGTCTGTCTTCAGCAAGAGAAACTGATAGTCCACTGAGAACTGGAAACAAGTGGAGATGGGAGGTGAATGCCAAGAAAGAATGTCCTATTAGTACCTAGCCATCGGTTCCAGTCATAGAACCTTGAAGACCTGTCTTAGACACCCTCGTTCCAATGGTCATGTGTTTGATTCTGTGGGCTACCACAATGACCTTCCCAGCTTCATGATCCTATATATTCTATGGTCATTTTGGTTTTGTTGCTTATTTTGTTTAAAAAATTGTAAATTGAATTACTGTTATTTGTAACCAAAATAATTCTGATTATATAGATACCAGAATATGGATATAGATAGGACCTCTAAGAAAGCTAAAACATTTTAAGTGTAAGAGGAATTAGAAAAGAGATAGGTAAAGGTAAGCTGCAAGTTTTCACTAAAATAATTTGAGTGGGTTTCAAAAAGCTTAGAATTATGAATAAGGGAGTGAGGATAAGATGTCCCATATCTCAAAAAACCAAAAAGGAGGTCCTCATGAATGGAAGGCATAATCATGGAAAGGCACTATGGTGTAGTGGATTTGGTTTCAGATAAAACTTGTATAAATAATTGTTCCCCTGGTGAGTAGCTCTAGGTGCTTTATCAAGTCACTTTAGCTCTCTGAGCATCTATATCTTCCTTGGTCAAGAACAATTTTAATTGCTCACAGAGTTGTTAAGAGTATCATCATGAGTATACAGAAAGCATCTATTACTACGACTGGCATAAAGAATGTTATTTGTAAATAGTGATTATTATCAGTGTGTGGAAGGCAGTAAAAAGACATATTCAACTGTACAACCTGCTAGGTGTTGGGTTGCAGACCATGTTATTCCTAGAGGCAGAAAGTATGCTATGTTGTCTTTGGTCTGCTGTGGCTTGGCCCAGAGTCCGGACTCTACAAGTGCTTAACAAAAGTCAATAAACAGATAAATGAAAAATGGAATCACTAGTGCAGATACATAGCCTTAGAGGGAATCTTAAATAATCCTAAGAAGCCGTTACCAATATCCCCAAGGAAAATTAATCTGGCAAGGTATTTAGTGCCAGATTCCATTAAAGGAGTGAAAACTAGCAAGATAGTACAGATAAGAAAAAGAAATGCAATCAATCCCTTCAAGCTTATATCCACAAACCCACATGACTTGCTTACAAAGAAATGACAGTAAAAAGCGCATTATTCATTCAATCACATGTTATTTGTCCATTTATTTACATAGATGTGTCAGTTTCTACTATGACTCAGCAATGTTCTACAGTGTCCTAGGGAAGATGTAGTTGCTGCCAAGGAGCCCTCAAACAAGAGGATGAGGAAAAAAATGTTAATTGGTACTCTGGTCAAATATAATACATATCATACTGTCAAAAGAATTAAGGTCTCCTAAACTAACAAAAACTTGGGTGCTCACATTGCCAAAGGGGATCCGAACATGCCAAAGCAGACTAGGGAGAAAGGCGGATTACTACAGGAGAAAACATCACACCAAATGCATGAACTTGCAAAGACACAAGCCATGTTTAGAGAGACATTTGACTCTCTGACCTCCCTGGAACAAAACACTGCAGGAGATGAACAGGACTCTGAGCCATATAGGCTGGGTTGACCATAGATTTCATTCTGTAGAAAATGGCAGGCCACTAACATGATTTGGTAGAAGAAGGGATAGTAACTGAATTTACATTTTAGAAAAAAAAAAATGTTGACAGTGAGGCAGAGGGCAGACCAGAAGGGATAATGGAGTAATCAATTTTATTTATTTTATATTATGAAGTCCAAATTTCTCTACGGATTTTTGTAAGGATGACTAGATGTATGGAAATACAACTACCATATGAGTGAAGACTATATTAGTCAGAGCTCTAAGAGGCAAATTGCAAGAAACCCCAACTCAAATTTCACTAAGGGGTTAGGAGACGAGTTTACTGGCTTATATAACTAAAATATCCAGGGATAGATACAACTGAGCCCCTGGTGTCTGTACAATGCCATCTGGACTTGTTCACTCTTCCATCCTTGGACCTGCTTTCCTCTGTATTATTTCTCATTTTAGGAAGGATCGCCCATCGTGGTGGCCACAGCTACTCCAAGCCCCCATCATAACTCCTACCTAGTCAAATCAAGGTGCTATTTCTCCCAGTAATTTCTGAATAGAGTTGCTCTGATGTGGTTGGACATGCCTGAGCCATTCACTGAGGTCAGGGGTTGGGATGCTCTGATGGGTCAAATCTGGGTCATGTGCCACACTGGAATCCGAGGTGGGTGCACCGCACCCGACCCCAGATGGACAATGATTAAAAGAAGAGATATGCTGCTATGAAGGAAGGATGACTTTGGGGCAGGTAAACACAGCAGATGCCTCCCTCAGTAGCACTGAATGCAGGGAGGAAGATGGCGGCTAGAAAGCATATTCAGTCGTAAACCTTAAGCTTACACTGCAGTGCTTTGACTGTAAATGCACTTACAACAGCTATTATTGGAGGAACCTTCAAATATGCTTCCCAAACCTCCAAAAGTACTTGGAATTTAAAGAATCAAAATACTTTCAGTTCTCCCATTACAACTAAGCTTCCTTGAAAGTACAAAGAACAAAATCTCTTCAAAGTTGTGAAGATGTAGAGTGGAAATTAAAGAACAAACAGGACGCTTCCAACTTACCTAATATCTTCAAGTGAGAAAGCTTTCCCTAGGAACAAATATATTTGTATATATGTATATAAACATTTATATATGAATATACATAAACATATATATACATTTCTCCCAGTACAGCTACTAATAAGAGTGTCACAAGACTCTTACATAAGCAGCAATATTCACCTTCACTTTCTGATAACACTGATATTCTCTTACAATTCAGAAACCCCTTTTGAATGAAATAATGTATTTGGCTTTTTCTCTGAAGAGAAAACAAAACAAGGACATTTATTTCTTCAATATTTCCAAAGATACACATTTTTTGAATTACATATACTTATATTATGATTTTGATAGAGTTTTAATTTTTCCCCAAAACACAAACTGCAGTATAGTGACTAAAAGCACAAGGCCAAAATTAAAAGGAGGTCTGGGTTTTTTAAAAAGGGTTATGTGTTTATTATCTTGGTGCTTTCTGGCAAATGATTTAACCTCTCTGTTCCTCAGTTTTATAGTTTGTAAAAGGGATGCAATACTACTGCTTATATTAAATGAGAATTAGATACAATAATCCATGTTAAGTGATAAAGTGTGAATATGTGTGTATGTGTGTGTTTTCAAGCAACTATCATCCCCAAACTGGAAATAAATGCCTTTCAAGGGGATGGCTGTATAGATGATAATGAACTCATACAATAAAATATTATACAAACCTTACCAGAATGCAATAGATGTGTGCAGTCTGACATGAAAAGATCTTCATGACAGGAAGTGACTATATACCAAAAGCAATGACTTTAGGTATGCCCCTACAAGAATATGTCGTGTGTGTGTGTGTGTGTGTGTGTGTGTGTGTAGTGAGTGAGAGACTATGTCCTTCTCAGTCTTATAGTGCTGATAACTGTATGTGCATATAACATATACACAAGTAATAAACATGAATATAAAGATATGCCTATAAAGACTTGTACATTAATAAAAATGTTTTGGAAGGAGATATAAGAAACAACCTTTGGGAGGTGAATTTGCTGCCTTGAATTAACCCTCAAGTTTTATTCTATGTTTGAAATTCTTATTTTTTTAACTACATGAAAAATATTTTTAATGCTTTTTTACCTCAAAATTGACTTTCTCTGACCTTTCCCAACATATCTGCTGTTGTTTACCTATCTGTGAAAACCCTGAGAAGAATTTCCATTCCTAATAGTGTCCATGTGTGAATGGACTGTGGGACCTTTTCCAGATCACTGTGTTTACATGCATGGGCCACTTTGTTGAGAATGATGCTAGCTGATTAAGAGAGTTTGTGAAAAAGTACCCACTGTGATTGAAACACTCATTTAATACATTTTAAGTGCCTGAAATGCTCAGCTTCCTTGATTGGTGTTGATTGTTTGCATTTGATTTATTTCCTCGGTATCAGTGTTCATTAAATTACTTAATGTAATGGCCACCCTGTAGTTGCAACTCTATTTAATGCCACATCTTTGGGAGCATTCTAATTCACAGGCTGTTCACTTCAGGAGCCAGGAATGTAGATTTTTACCATCTAAGAGCTATGTATTGCTTGTAGAAATTACTTATGAGGAAAATTATCTTTCAAAAGAATCCACAGCAGTCATGTCTGATTTTTTTTTTTTTTAGCTATTTATAGCTTTTATACTTGGCAGCAGTCTTATTATTTTTGACAATGTATTAAGTACCATGGGCACATTTGTAATGTGATGTTCAATGTTCACTACAGTATGTTTCATCTTCCACATTTTAAAAGTCTGCCACCCATAAGGACAGCAAGAATTGTGCCAGTAAGATTCCAGCAGTCCATAAGCCAAATCCATTTTTTTGTTGTTGTTTTAAATAGACATGGCTTCATTGAACATTCCAATAGTGCCCAGTTTGAATGGAGATTTTCTTATTTTGCTTATTTCCTTGTATCTGTCCCAGTAGAGGTGGGGTGCTGGAGGAGGAGGAGGAGGAAGAGGGAGGAAACTCATTCCGTTGCCCTGAAGTGAACTGACCAGGAGTTTAGATGGTACTTTCCATCCCCAGTAGAGGGCTGGAGTCCATGTGTAGGTGGGAGCCATCATTATTTAAAGATAAGATGCAGAATTCTCTTTTAATTTTTTTTTTTTTGAGTTGGAGTCTCACTCTGTCCCACAGACTGGAGTGCAGTGGCACACTCACCGCCACCCCACATCGACCTGCTGGGCTCTGGCCATCCTTCCACCTCAGCCTTCCAAGTAGCAGGAACTACTCAGCGCACGCTACCAAGCCCGACTCATTTTTTTTTAAATTCATTATAGAGACAAGGTCTCACCAAGTTTCCCAGGCTGGTCTCAAACCCGCAGGCTCAGGAAATCCACTCGCCTCAGCCTCCCAAAGTGCTGGGATTACAGGCTGAGCCACAGAGCCCAGCCCCAGAACTATCTTGATAGGCTCAGAGACAATTAGCGCCTATATATTTTTATTACAGGTAAAAAGAGTTTGTTGTACAAATTCACAAAAAGCAAATGTTTCAAAGAGTCAGAAGAAGAGTAAGTTATTCTTAGCAGGTGAAACTCCGTAAGCTTTTCTGCCATGTGACACATATTTATTATACATGTTTTATTCATGTGACAGATACTGAGTATGTACTCTTCCTGTGACACTGTGTTAGGCACTATGGAGGCTACAGAAATCACCTGACATAGACCTTAAGAAAGATCTGAAGTTTCCTAGCGGGGATTGAACATCATCATCTAAGCAAAATAAAAGATGATCACTATTTAGTGACCTAAGGGAAATTCCTTCATTCATTCATCATATTAATCATTTTTTCCAGTTAACAAATAAGTAATATGGTGGTTGAAAGTGTATACTATCATGTAGCAAAGGGTGGGCAGAGGATGGCCTTTACGATAAGTTTTATTTACAACAGAGGACCTCACCCTTGATTGCATATTAGAATTACTTAACTGAAGAGTTTTAAAAAAATAAAGATGCGGCAAAAGACATGATTTCATTCATTTTTATGACTGAACAGTATTCTATGGTATACATTTTCATTATCCATTGGCGAGTTGATGGGCATTTAGTTTCACTTCCGCATCCTGGCAATTGTGAAATCTGCTGTGTTAAACACACAATTACAGGCGTCTTTTTTGTATAATGACCTCTTTTCCTTTGGGTAGATACCAAGTAGTAGGATTGCTGGATCAAATTGTAGACCTGCTTTTAGTTCTTTGAGGAGTCTCCATGCTGATTTCCATAGAGGCTTATAGCAACTCGGATGAAATTGGAGGCCATCTTCCCAAGTGAAGTAACACATGAATGGAAAACCACATACCACATGTTCTCACTTACACAAGGGAGCTAAGCTATGCGTCTGCAAAGGTATGTAGAATGGTATCGTGGACACTGGAGACTTGGAAGGCGGGGAGTAGGACGCAGAGGAGCAATGAAAAATCACCCATCTGGTACAATGTGCACAGGTGGGGGTGGAGGGTACACTTAAAGCCCAAACTTCTGTGCCACTATGCAGAGCATCCATGTAACCAAAAAACATTGTTTGTACCCTCTAAAGTTATTGAAATAAAAAATAACTAAGCAAAACACAAATATGCCTGGGTATAATCCTAAGATTCTAATTTATTTGGTGTGGAGTGGGGCCAAGTTTAGGCATTTTAACATACGTCCCCAGCTGATACTAATTTGAAGCCAAGGTTGAGAACCACTCATAGATAGTTAATGACACTTTATCTGGGTCTTGAAAGCTATGCATAGCATTTGGACATATGGAAAAATCAAAACGAAGTAACATAAAATCTGTTATTTTATGTTCTGGCGATTTTTACCATGCCATGAGGCATCCTATGAGGTGACTCACTATTCAAATTCTCCAGCATCAAGAAAAAAAGAGAATTAATATGTATTAAGATGTGCTGCTGGGTGCTTGCAGTATGATAGAGGTTTCTGGATTAAGGGCAAATCAGAAGAGGGAGTTTCAAAAGGACAAATTCGGTTTCCATGAAAGTTAAAACCTTCATTATAAAATGCCTGGTCGTACTACAATTTCAGTTTGAATGCAGATCTAATGCCATCACTGTAATAGCAATATTTTGACACCTTCTCAAGTGGCAGGCACTTTGTAGACATTTCTAATTCCCAACAACCCTATAAGGCAGGTATTTTTTTTTTTTTTTCTGGTTTTAGAATTGGTGAAAGTGGGGCTCAGTCACTAGCTAGGTAACCTGGGACATATAGGCCTACCTAACTGAGCCCTACTGTAATAGTAGCATTTCTTTATAGGGTCAGGCCTGGCCCCATAGAGACCCAGCCTTGTCCAAGACTATCTCTCAAATTTCTTCCAGGGGGGAAAGCAGGGTATACTCCACCTCCTAACACTGTAATTTCACAAGTTTTACTTCTGAAGATAATACCCTTCTGTTGCAGCAAGATAACAAAAAAGAAATAGTTAACAAAATGTATGGAATATGCGCTTATAATAAGAACACCCTTGCCGATGAGATTTGGTGACTGCCACTATCCTTATAATGGTCGAGGCAGAGTTAAAGCAAATCTAAAATCTGGTACAGATATTTCATCTTGTTGAGGAATCACCTGGATAAGTCATTTTTGTGTGTGTGCGTCTATGGTTGGGTTCCCTGAGTTTACTTAGAGATGAAGTGGAATGTGTTGACTAACGACAGGCATTTGTGCCACGTAGACCTGGCTTGTAATCTCCATAATGAAATGTATCGCCTGTGTGATCTTGTACAAGTTGCTTAACTACTCTGAACCTCTGTCTCCTCACCCAGACAATGGGAATAAGATATCTAACCTGATAGAGTTGTTATTATGGATAATTTTTTTCCTTTTTTAATTTCTATTTAAAATTGTGAGGTACAATTCAGGTCTAGGTATACAAATATTCACAGTGCAGTTACCCTTATCAATGAGGTGTGCCCCCCTTCTCCAGGCAGATATTGACCACTGTCAATTCCACCTCCCCATTCCCCCATCCCCTCCCCACAGTTTCCCGCCACTTTCAATCCTTTTCTTACAGTGATACGTTAGTTGTTCAAGGTCTACTTATGAGTGAGAACATGTGATACTCAGCTCTTTGTTTCTGTGAGAGATCACTCAGTATTATAAACACTAATTCCATCCAGGTTGCTGTGAAGTTCATGATTTTGTTCTTCTTTATGGCTGCGTAGTATTACAGCTGTTGGTGGGAGTGCAAACTAGTTCAGCCTCTGTGGAAATCAGTGTGGTGATTCCTAAAAGTTCTAAAAATCGACCTTCCATATGGATAATTTTGTAAAAGGTATATATATAATACACAAAAAAGCATCTGGCAAAAATTACATATTAACAATCCTAATATTTACTATATTTCAGGCACTGTGCTAAGCTCTGTGAGCTCACTATCTTAGTTAATTTTCACAGATCTTTGAGGTAGGTACTATTATTAAGTCCCGTTTCACAAATGGGACCAGGACAAAGTGAGGTGTGGTAATTTTCCCAAGGTCAAGTTACCAGGGTTTGAATTCAATCAGGGCTCACTCCAGAGCCTGTTCTTTTAACCATTAAGGCATATTGAGATCAATAAAAGTAAAATATTGTTTCTACTAGAAAAAATAGATTCTGTAATATTCTTTCTCTGTTTATTTTAACAACGGAATAAGCCATGCCTATGCAGAAATTCTGGCCCAGCAATTAGCTTCGCATTTCCTATTGATTTCATCAGTGTCATGTTATCAATATGTGTCATCGCATGCAGAGAGACAGCTGGATTTGGAGGGGGGAAGGGGAAATCCTGTCTGTTTGGTCTTTTCAAGGTGCTGAATGGGGGAAGAAAGTGTTGTAACTTGTGATTCATGGTGTGTGTGAATGGGGGTAGCGGGTCAGATCCTCTTGAGATGTGAATGGCAACATAAAAGAAGATTACGAAGGAAGTCAAATGGACAGGTCATCAGGCCCCTCCACACTTAAAATGCAAGAACAGCCAAGAATACTTAAGGCCAAAAATGGAGTCAAAAAAGGAAAGGTGACGTCTTAGTAGAGACAGTGGGGAACAAATTATATTCTATATGCCGAAAACTGAATTTGCCAACACCCCTACCAATCTCTAAATCTCTCTCTTTTTACATTTTTACTTTTGCCTTTATTTTGAAATAATTATAGTCTCATAGGAATTTGCAAAAATAGTACAGAGTGGTCCTTTGTACCATTTACCCAGATTTCCCCAATGGAAACATTTTACATACCTGTAGTGCAATATCCAACTAGGAAATGGACATTGGTGTAATCTGCATACCTTGTTCACATTTCAGCATGTGTGTGTGTGTGTGTGTGTGTGTGTGTGTGTGTGTGTGTATGTGTTTCTGTGAAGATTTATCCTCTGTATAGATTCATGTAACCACAACCAAAACCAAGATGCAGAATTTCTTCACCATAAAGAAGCTCCTTGTCTATTTGCTTCTGATCTTGTTTGCCTTCAATGTTATCATTTCACAATGCTATTAATTTCACAGTGTTCCCATTACTCAGTCACTCAGGTAAAGACCAGGGAGTCGTTATTCTCCAGATCACTTAAGAGATAGATAGAAACTACAGACCCCACAAGTCAATTCATTTTTCTGGTCCTCCTCTTGACGCCTCCCTCCAGACTCACACTGCCTCTTGCCCATTTCTGATTGCTCCTGGTCATAAGACACTGCCATGCTCAGAGAAGGAGAGGACAAATGATGAGCCAATAAAAACAGCTCTTCCCTCCAGTTCTGGGCTACTCCAACTCATCCTCTCCACTGTGACTAAAGGGGCCTCTCTGAAATACCACTGATGCCAAGTGAATTCAGAATAAATTTCAAACCCAATCACAATACTTTGTCATCTACTCATATCCACCGTCCAGCCTCCGCTCTTTCTGTGGTACTTGCCCTCAGTAAACGACATGAATTTCCCGGGTAGGCCTATCTCAGGACCCCAGATATGACTAAGCAGACCATGTAAAGCCCAATAGGAATGGCACTCCCTAGGTGTATGTGGCATAGCTTTCCCAGCCATATTGAGCATTTCTAAAGCTTAATTTTCTGAAAAGGGCACAGACGCTGTCCTCATCTCATACAAGAGGTTGTGCATGTGGGGGCCGGATGTGCAGAAGTCCTGCTCCATAAACAGTACTGCCAACATGAAGCAGCTTCACCAGAGATGCTGCTTACTAATCCAGGTGGAAGCAACTCTGACCAGGACCCTGAGGTCACTGCATTAAAGAACTGTTTTGAGAAAGGACTAAGGGAGATACTGAGGTAGGCACATCCAGGGCAAACATGAACCTTAATATAGCTTTGAATTTAAAGACTTGTATCTTTCTCCTCTCTTCCAGTTTCTGAAGCTAACGTTACAGGAATGCCTTTCTAAACACTTGTAACGAGAAAGTCAATCACAAAGGCAAGATAGAGATGCTTTTAAAGTGGCTATTTAAGGGGCAGGGTGTGGCAGAAACAATCACACAAACCAGCATTTCATGAAGATAAAATCTAGTTGTAAAATCAACAGGATCCCCAAAAGAGCTGTCATGTTGGGAGGAAAAAAATGCTGAAACATTCTACTCCTGTTCGGCCCCACTATTCAAAAAAACACATATTTTATAATCCAGGGAAGTCCTCCATTCTTTGAGAATTAGCTGCAGTTTTCCAGCCCTAATTCCATAAATAGCCTTTAAGCATTCTGCTCAGTGACACTGGTGCAGAGATGAGGTCCCTCCTGGCGTGACATTCCATCCGGCCGGCACTCACACCACATTCTCCTCTCCTCAGGAAGCAAACCACTTCTCTGCTGTTTCCCCACTGTGTCCAATTATGCTGCTGCCCTTGCAAAATGAGCACTTAGGCATTCAATACATTTTTAAGGAAGTGGATCAGCATGATTATTCTGGGAAACACAAAGCTCATGGAGGAATAGGGCAAATTATGAATTTCAGGAAATATTGGTCTTTGTATATTAATCACACTAACAATATTGCAAACCAGGGTAGAACAAAACCGCCTCCCTCCTGCACACCATTTGCTTCATTTGATGCCTTTGAAGTAAGTGCACAGAGTATTGTTTTGATGTATTTATTTCCCTCCCTGATTGTTTCCAATTATTGCTGATTTTTTTAAAAAAATCAGGACAGGAAAGCTACAAAATCCCTCCAATTAGCAGCAAAGGCCACAGAAAACAAGGTGCTGGAAAATGAAGGGGCCATCAGCGGATGACAAATATACAACACACAGGACACTACTTCCTCATTCCAAGTCGATGGCAGACATGCCTAATCGATTCCGGAATTCTGGCTCACATTGATTGTAAGGGGCCTCAGATTCCCTTTATCATAAAGCACTTACACGTCAATCAGAATTGGCATCACTGTGGCCCAGGCAAGTAAATTCTGGATAGGAAGAGTGCCCTTGCCAAGGACACACGGTAAATAAGTGTCAAAGCCAAGATGAGAAGCCAAATCTTATTCCCCATCTGGTGCTCTTAAATTATACCTACGACAGGCACCCTGTCCTTATCTTTATATAGCACCTGTGTAGAATTCCTTCCATGTTCATAGGATTCTTCGGGCAATGATTAAGAAACCAAGAAGTGCTAGAGGGAAGTCTCATCACCATGTTTAAACATGGAAACCTCCACTTATGACCTTCATCTTTCCGTATATCCCTTGGGCCTGCACTAAATACAGTACCTACTTTGACAGAGTGAGACTCCAACTCAAAAAAATAAAGAAAACACAACACACAACACACACACACACACACACACACACAGACACACACACTTCGATTCTCAAACCTTCCTCTGCTTCTTTTGCATGGCTGTATCCTTCTCAATATGCAGATTTCAGCTTAATTATCACTTTTCCAAAAAAATCTTTCCTGGCCAACTTATCCAAATAGGCCCTTTTCTAATTAGTTTCTATCTTAATCGTCTATTTCATGACTAACATGTACCACAAAGTGGTAATTGGTATCACGGTTTACTGGCTCAATATTTCTTCTCCAAGACTGCACGCCCCCCAAAAGTCAGAGGACCACATCTGCTTTATTTTCTACCAACATCTGACACTGTCTGCATAAAGGTTGGCACACAATAAAGTTAGTGAGTGAATTATAAATACCATGGCATTTATGTATACTTTGCTGTTGCATCTTTATTCCATGTCTTTGTTCTATGCACAGCCACATCTAGGAATGTCCTTGGACATCATCTGCCGGAAGGTCACAGACCAGGTGTGCAGCTCTTTTCTTAAGCTACCCACATAAGATATTTGTTCAATCAGGCAAATGAAGGTCCCCTTGGATTGTTATGTGTGAAAAAATTAAGCTCTCACCTCACTCTGTCATCAGACCTCTGTATTCTTCCACTCGCTCCTCTACCCAGCTGATCCTAGTCCAAATTCTTGACCCACAGAATTGTGAGCAGAATAAATGGTCGTTTTAAGCCTCTAGGTTTTGGGGTGGCTTGACAAAGCTGACACTGACCGATTCACTATCAGGATAAGAGCAAATGTGCTAGACTGGGGTGGTCTGAGTTTCAATTCTAAGTATTCTACTGAACGTTAGGTTAAGCCTCAATTCTCTTGTGTAAAATGGAGATAATAAGTGTTTTTCCTTATAATTATGACAGTGTTGTTATGATTATCAAACGACTTGACACATATAAAGTTCCAGGCACATAGCAAGGGCTCAATCAATATCAGTGATTATTGTTAATTTTTAAAAAATTACAAAAATTCACCAATCACTAATATCTTGAATTTGTCTCTTTTATGTACCCAGCATCTTGTTTTTGCAAAAGGAAAAGCTATTTGCTCTCTACCATAATGTCTTTTAAGAAGAAGATAGGGTAAAAGTATATTTATTATTATCTACAATTTTCTGTTATTATTTCCATCTTATAAATGCAGTCTTGACTTAAAAGGAGATTCATAGTCAAATACACACTGGATAACAGGCAATTTTTTGTTATGCTGAATGTACAAAAGGAGAATCATGTCTTTTATTTTTTTAAAAAAATAAGGGATTTGGATCACTTTCACAAGAACAAATAATATTCCAAGTCATGCAATATGCTACGTGCCACACTCTATCAAAGAAAATTTCCCACTCTTAATTTTATAGACCACCAAGTTTAACATGTATGTATTCTATATTTAAAACTCTTCATTTTTCAACAGTGGAAAGAATGTTTTCCATCAACAGAAATATAACAAGTAAAAAAATGTTTTTTTTTTCCCCTTAAGTCTTGAAAATCTGGAAGGAAACTACTATTTACATTTGGTTTTGTATTTTGCATTACATTCATATACATACTAAACTTCTTCTGGCTCCTTTTCAATAAGTACTATTAGCTCATGCTCCATTTTCTTACAGGCATAAAAAGCAAATAGGAACTTATCTCTTTTTATGAGTTGCTCATAAAGCAACACCTATTCTCAGGTGTGTGTCATCTAATGCTCACAAACATCAGTATGTGATTTTCTCATTCTTAAATCAAAAAACACAGGGCAAAAAGTGGGATGGAAGCAGAGAGACAACAGAGAGGGGGAAAAGCAAGATCCACTGGTGTCTCAGGGTGCTGACTGCCAGCAGAGACGGTAGTTTCTGCATCATGTGCAGAGGACGTGGTTAGGAATCACAGGTGGGCACAGGGACCATCCAAGGTAACATCTTTTCCTTGAAGAAAGAGGTTTTCTTTTGATTTTTGCTCTCTTTTTTAATAGCTAAGGCAACCCTGTGAGCTTTACAAATGACCTTTCAGACTAGAGAATGACACTGTGGTCTCTGGGGGTAGGAGGTAAGGAGATGTCATTTATCTTAACTACCTCTCAGAGGTTGACGCTTCAGCGCCACATAGCCTGTCAATAAGATGGGCCAAGAAGGCGTCTCTTCTGTATGTCTCATCTACCCAAGGCCCTCAAAGAGCATCGGGCACAGCAGGGGATTTATGCATCATTTAAAGTAAATGCCAATCACTTTTTTCCTTTCCTTTGTTGTTAATTAATTTATGCATTAATTGGCAATTACAAACTGTATATACATATTAACTGTACAACACATTGATTTGAAGTATGTATACACTGGAGTGGCTAAATTGAGTTAATTGACATATGCATTACCTCACACACTTATCATATTTTATTTTATTTTAAAGATACCGGGTACAATTCAGGATGAGGTATACAAGTGGTCATTGTACAGGTAAAGTTTGGGCCTTCCTTTGGTCCCCACTTTGCCAGGTTTGAGTCATGCTTACCATTTTTAATGGTGAGAACACAAAATATACTCTCAGCAGTTGTCAAGAACACCATGGTTTCTCCATGATCTTGAACTGTTCCCCTAGTCTAACTGAAACTTTGTGTCTGAATGATATTTCTCTATCCCCCTGCCCCAGACACCTGGTAATAACCATCCTAATCTCTGTTTCTGTGAGTTTGACTCTTTTAGATTCCACATATAAGTGGTATCATGTGGTGGATTTCTGTGCCTGGCTTATTCACTTAATAGAATGTCCTCCAGGTTCATTCATGTTGTTGCAAACGGCAAGATTTCCTTCTTTTATAATGTTGAATGGTATTCCATTGCATATGAATACTACATTGTATTTACCCATTCGTCTGCTGATGGACACACAGGCTGTTTCTATATCTTGGCTATGGGGAATAACGCTGCAATGAACACAAAAGTGCAGACATCTCTTCCTTATATTGATTTCGTCTCCTTTGGATAGATACCCAGGAGTGGGATTGCTGGATCATATGGTAGTTCTCTTTTTAATTTTTTTGAGGAAATTACACACTATTTCTCTCTCCTTTTGTTAAAATAGAAAGTCCAAAAGAGTTGTGTGTATGAGAGAGAAATAAATCATTAAAGGACTGCTTTAGTTAGCAACCACTTATCTATTTTTTAAATCACAAAATAGAAGTTTGGAGGTCGGCCCTATAAGGTTACTGCAGCTACCCTTGAAGAACTTGAGACTTTTTAATATTACTATTGTGCTGTCCAAAATGACTTCCAGACTTGTGATAATAAAAAGGCTGTTCCATTTTCTGACTAGCATACCTACTCCAGACTAGAGGATGCCTGAAAGAAGGGAAGATAGCAAGAAGGCTTGCACATACTGAAATCTATCCCCTATAGACTTCCACTTATACATCAGTGGTTCCATGGCTATCCTCAGCTGAAAAAAAAGACACAAAACAAAACAAAAGAACCTTGTGAATTCAAGGTTTGATGCTGTTTGCTTTTGTTTAGACACACTGTCATACATAACAAAACTGGCAAATTGGAGAGTAATCACAGGGTCATGGTGGTTCTCAAAATGTCCCCAGACCTGCAGCATCTGCAACATCTGAGAACTTTTTAAACGTTCAGATTCTCAGGACCCATTCCAGACTCACTAAATCAAAAACCCCAAGCGTTTGTTTTAAGAGAGCCTCCAGGGAATTCTGTTCACACTCAACTTTGAGGAGGGTTGGGGCAGGCAACTAATAGTGTCTGCAACAGAAAGATACATGAGACAATAATGACAATATTAATATCATTTTATATGCATGTGGCACATACCATTAACATCTGCATTTTAAAGATGAAGAAAAGTAAGGGTCAAAGCCCACAGCTAGCAAGTGAATAGAAATCAGCATCATTTAACTTCATACAAATCACTTAAAAGCTTAGCAAAGAAAATGTTCTTTGAGGTCAATGCTCTCAATGAGTAATTCTTTTGACTTTTTTACTGTTATTATTGATGAAAGAACCAATCCATACCACATGCTTTAGAAAGTCTATGTTCTTAAATACTAACGGTACCTCAACATGTGGCCTTAGGCAACACAGCCCTTTCCTGAGCCTCAGTTTACTATCTGTGTAGGGGGAAACATATCAGCAGGCTTACTCCACATTACTGAAAGGTTACTAGAAATACTGATTTGCAAGAAATCTGGGCTCTTTGGAAAGGAGTTACAGGAATGTCAGTCATTTTTTTTTAACATTCTTAGAACACTTATCCCATGATTTTAAGAATTTCAGAAAAAGATGGTGTCGAGGTCTCAAACGGTTAATTAGTCCATTAAATATCAAAACTCATGGCCTAAGTATTTCTATTAAGTCCACAGAGCCTTTTTTGCATTAAATCACAAGACAAACTTTTTTTTTTAATGTTGCACACTGCATTCACACTTCAGCAATGCCTCCTGGGCTAATAGGGACTTTTGCTTTCTGACATGATCCATTTTGTTAAAGCTGGTTATGATTCTCCACATTACTTGAAAACCAATTTCATTCAAGACAAAAGAGTGTGAGCAGGGTATTACATTTTATGCCTAAATTATGCAAATTTGGTGGAGTTATATTGTATTGTGAGCAATTCCCTTTCTTCCAGTTTTCATTGTGGCAGGAGTTAAAGTAAATTTCACTATCCTCATTTGCAAAAGGTGAATACTTTCTATTTTAAAACCCTGGGGGAAAGGATTGACTTTTAATGAGCAGTTATCTAATATAAAAATCTCTTACATATATTACTGACATCATTCCAGAGTATTAAATGTACATCCCAGATAGGGTTGATCTTGATTCAATTAATCCTTGGAGAAAGGGCTTCATGACCAATCTCTCCACGTTCCCCAGGCAAACCGAGAGGTGAGAGAGAGAATGTGGGCACATTTTTTAGAAGACATGCAAGTTATAGCAATGCTTTGCTGCTGAACATCAGTCCCTGCAGCTTTGAAACCAAGCTTTCAGAACAGAGACACTGGCTTTTTTTTTTTTTTAATAACACTCTCCCAGTTCAGTTAGCAGTTCAGTCGCGGGTGTTGGGTTTGTAGCCGTCATCTCTCCCATTGTCAGAGATCACCTTCAAACTCTTCCACTGTTCTCTTCTTCTCCTGCAGCCCATCACTTCCCAGAAGGAAGGAGGCATATGGGGAATGGGTCAAAATTCCTGGAGTGAGAGACTCTTGATCTGCTTTTGACTATCTGATCATGGCTGCTGCTATCTTCACACACATTCAATTAGTTCGATCATCTCATCCCTTTCTAGAGTAGATGGTGCACATTAAGCAGAAATAAGTGGATCTCACAGGCAAATCACTTCATATGTTCTTAGGGTGCAAACAATACTAACTGCCGTGACTTTTAAAAACAGGGCTTTGTTTTTCTCATAATTTATCTGGCATCCACCAGCATCAGCACTGCCTGGGACTTTGTTAGAAATGCAAATTCTTACATCCTACCCAGACAGACTGAACCACAGTCTCTAGGCCTAGGGATTAGAACCACAGACTGTTAATTTATGTCTTAACCTTTCGGGTGATTCTTATGTGTGCTAACATTAGAGAAGACCTCGTCTAGAAGCCAGGTTGTTATGTCAGAGCTGATGTGTCTGCAATTCCCCTGGCATTCTCTTCATGGTCAAGAGGTAGCTTCTACAGTCCTCGTCATCACTCCTATGCTCCAGACCAGGAGGGGAAAGGAAGGGAAAAGGCACATCACTCTGGCCTAACCCTTCTAAATCTTGCTTTTGTCTCCCGGAAGTTTCAAAGAAGGATGGGATATTTTTTAAATTTTATTTTATTATACAGCTGAGGGGTACAAGTACACAAGTAGACTGCATGCAGGTGAAGTTTGGGCCTCCACCTGGTCTTCGGTTCCCCTGGTTTAGGACCAAGTTCCCTTTGTGTTGTACATGATGCCTCACCTCTCTTCTGGCAGTGTCCAGAAACTGCAGATCTCTTGTGCTAAGGTAATTAACGTTCAGGTCCCACTTATGAGTGAGAACATGTAGTATTCAGTTATTATGTAGGAT
>CAUYQG010067677.1:0-29417 GCA_963574415.1 Tarsius wallacei | reverse complement strand
ACCTGGAGTTGGCAAATACTTTTTCCCAGTCTGTGGGCTGTCTCCCTGCTCTCTTGATGGTTTCTTTGGCTTTGCAGAAGCTTGTCAGTTTAATGAGGTCCCACTTGTCTATCTTATCTCTTATGGCCTGTGGGTTTTGGGATTTGTTCAGGAATTGGATGCCAGTTCCAATTTCCAAAAGGGTGTGTCCCAGCATTTTCTAAGGTTCTTATGGTTTGAGGTTTTACATTTAGGTCTCTGATCCATTTAGAGTTAATTTTTGTGTATGGGGATAGATAGGGGTCTTGTTTGAGTCTTCTGCATGTGGTCAGCCAGTTTTCCCAGCACCATTTATTGAATAGGTTCTCCTCTCCCCAGTGGTAGGTGGTGGAGGCTTTGTCGAAGATGAGTTGGTTGAGAAACTGAGGTTTTGCTTCTGGAATCTCAGTTCTATTCCATTGGTCTATATGCCTGTTCCTGTATCAATACCAAGCTGTTTTGATTATTGTAGCCCTATAGTAAAGTTTGAAGTCTGGTAGTGTGATACCTCCTGCTTTGTTTTTTTTGCGAGGATTGTTCTGGCTATTCTTGGTCGTTTGTGTTTCCATATGAATTCCTGTATATAATATGTATTTCTTGAGTGAATTAAAGAAGAATTAACTATGTTCTAGGCTCTGTGTTAAATTTTTTACATGTTTTTTTTTTCTTTTTTTGACTCAAGGTCTTACTCTGTTGCCCAGACTGGAGTGCAGCAGCATGATCATGACTTACCATAGCCTCAACCTCCTGGCCTCAGGTGATCCTCCCACATCAGCCTCCTGAGTATTAAGGACTACAGGTGCATATCACTACACCCAGCTAATTTTTTTTTATTTTTTGTAGAGATGAGGTCTCTCTCTGTTGCCAGGCTAGTCTCAAATTCCTGGGCTCAAGCAACCATCCCATCTTGGCCACCCACAGCCTGGGATTATAGGCGTGAGCCACCATGCCTGACTTTACATACCTTTTCTTATTTAACCTTCATAACAACAAAACAGAACAAACCAAAAAACGGGCCCATATTGTTACCTGCTTTTAATGCTGAGGAGTAACTTTCTCAAAGTCACACTCACAGTGAGCATATCAAGATGTGCTGGCTTTGAATTGCTAAGCTTTATCACCATTTCTACTGCTTCTTAGAAGCTTATAAGACACTTATAAAGAGACCACTAATGTTATAAGATGCTAAAATTGAACCTCAGGTATTTCCTGAACTCTGGAATGGAACAGATCTATGTTGGCAATGAGAGGAGTTATATTCCATCTCAGATGTGCTTGAGAATCTGAGGCAGTAGACGCTAACCACTTCCACACACCACGTTCTGCAGCACCTGTACATATGATGTGCAGAAAGAAGGTTTTCTTTACCTACTGTTTTCACAGTGAGGGAGGAAACAGGTTGAGATTAAGTTAGTCAAAGGGTTGGAGCTTAGAGGAGGGGGTTTCTTTAGAGAGGTTTGTGGCTGCCATAGCAGGGGTGGAAAAATTTTCCCTCAAGGCTAATGTGAGAGTATAATGAAAGGACTGTTTACAAAGGTGTGGGAAGCATGAAGGGAAACCACAAGGCGTGCTTCAGAATCCTGGAACTTGTGTCAACTGGTGCTGTTACTGCTTCTAGAACTGGAAGAGCCACTGGGATGGAGGATGGAGCTGGGAAGGTGAGCAAAAGACAATATGCACAGCAGGGAAGGGAGGAACCCTGGGTCTTCCAAGTATCCAGACAAATCCAAGTTGCAATGCTATATAAAACCTTGTGGTGGACACTCTTGCTGCAAGCTCCTGGGACTCTCCTGAGGGGTTTCTCTGGCCTTGGAAACTTGGGAACTTGCAGAGCAGACTGAAAGTCCAGGGGAATTAACACCCCAGAAGCCATCCTCAACCAAAGACAAAAGTGAATTGGTGGCCAGCTAGCCAAGGCTCCTCTCTTTTTGAGTAGGACAACTCTGCAACCTGTTCCCACCATCTCTAGAGGTTCCTGGCAGCCTATTTTTCTTTCTTGTCTCCCTCACTCTCTGATATAGTTTGGATGCTGTCCCTTCCAAATCTCATGTTGAAGTGTGGTCCCCAGTGTTGGAGGTGGAACTCAGTGGGAGGTGATTGGGTCACAGGGCTGAATCCCTCATGAGTGACTTGGTGCCGTTCTTGTGGTAATGATGAGTCTCACTCCATTAGTTCATACAGGAGTTGGTTGTTTAAAAGATCCTGGCACCTCCCCTCTCTGGCTTCTGCTCTTGCCATATGATACACTGGCTATCCTTCCCCTTCCCAATTGTACGCTTCTTGAGGCCTCATCAGAAGTGAATGTCAGGAATATGCAGAACTGTGAATCAAATAAAGCTCTTTTCTTTCTACATTACTCAGCCTCAGATGTTGCTTTATAGCAATGCAAAATGGACTAACACACTCTCACTGATATTTCTTCGGATCATATTCCAAACACATTGCCTGCCTTCAAATCTTAATCTAAGGGTTCACTTCTGGGGAACCCGTACTAACAAAAACCTTGACAAAAATCTATGATCTGTGATAAACTGCTGTTCAACATCAAACATGTTAGGCCCCTGGCATAATTCTGGAGCCTACCATGATGGGACTGATGGTCCTGCCAACCTGCTTACTTGTTCTTTGTGTGGGAAGGAGAGGATGGGCAAGGAGCAAAATGGAGCAAAAGCCTTGGGAACCATAGGCTCTGTGTCCTTGTATTCTTTGAATGGTGTTGGGAGAGAGAGGAAGGTGCAGTTACTGACCCTGGGTTTGCCATTACCAGGGTCGTGCTGGCCAGCTCATCGATGACTAACAGCTGTCATGGAGGAGGGACTGAACAGCTTCCTCCTAGCCACTCTGTGTTCTCACTCACCTGGGTGAGGGTAGCACATGAGAAGTGAGGAGTGCCAGCTATGTTTAGGTAGAATTCATTCATTCATTCATTCATTCAATGGATATGACTTGACAATGATGAAATGTCAGATAAAATGCTAATCATGCAAGTTGCATTCAGCGACATCTCCTTAGAAAATAAACTCATGAGAAGAATTAAGTTCAAATACAACAGGCTAGAAAATAACCAAGCATAACCATTTATTTCCTGGGATGCTTTCTATAGGACATTATTTAGAAGAACTTTAGACTGTTAAGGCCACTCTACACATTGTAAATGAAAACAATTTTATTGTTACTTAGAAATGTTATAAATGTATATTTTAATAAGGTAAATATTCTCTATATTTAATTTTTTTTTTAGTCTGTGAAGCCATTTTGTAATGACCAGAAATATATCACAATTTTAGTTAAACTTTATTTTCAAATTTCTGTTGGTCTCTGTATCTATTATATCCTCTGATTTTAAAAAAGGAAAACCTTCAGCTTAGCTCTTAAAATTCTGAACCATCTTTCTTTTTCAACCATAACATATATGGTTCAGTAAAATCATACTGTACCTCTCCTAGTATGTAAGCTTTTAATGTACAGACTATTGCTTCTTAAACATATTTTATCATCTCTTTTTATATTTCCCATTATACATGTAGGGTGCTTGCCTAATTTGAAGAAATTAGTCTTTCTCTCCAAAATGTATTTCTTTATTATCTGAGTTCTCTAACTAGCATTTTCAACATGACATATCTTTTATTTTAGAGATACATTTAAAGCATGGATTTCATCCTAATTATAGAATTAAAATAACCTTTAAAAATACACACATACTTTTTTTTTTCTTCATGGAAAGTCGGTCCACTACTGTGGCATTGAATCCTTTTAATATTAAATATCACAAGGTGTACTATTGAAGTCCATGTTCAATTTTCACTGGGCTTACTGAGTAACTAAATCATTCTAGTTGACATCTTAAATTTCATTGTTTCATATATGCATATATAAGTATACATATATACATATACAGACACATACACAATATTTGTAACTTCATTTTCAGTTGCCTCACTTTATCTCTCTGGTGTTCGCTCGTTAAAAGTCCTTTCTCTCCTCACCTCACCTCTGTCATGGGATAGGTGCGCTTTATTTATGGGTTTGACTCTTTCAGTTTCCATTTGCAGGGCTGACGTGTAATGTGCTACCTTGGTCTGTTTAGGTGGTAGTCATATTACATCCTTCCAGGGAAGGTCACTCAGTGCTCAGCGGAGAAGGTCCGGGTGATGAGTGGGGGCGGCAGCAACCACATTCTCACATCCTTATTCTTCTTCTGAAATGTTCATTCACCCGGATTTGGGGTAGGTTACTTGAGCTTTCCTTGAAAATACAAAACTGCCTGATAACAGCGAGAGCACACAGCCGAGCTGTGTTTCCAATTTTGCCACTGGACCTGACCTTGGGCAGGCAACAGGAGAACATCTCTTCACCTTGTTTTGTCAGTGTGAGAAATGAGAATAATAATGCTGCCTGCTTTACAAGGGAAGCCTTAATGAATTTTGCTTTTGTACAGCGCTGTGAGATCCTGAGGCAAGGAGTGCCGGGAGGGGCTGGCTACTGTGGAAATCCAATCCTGCCCTCACTCTCGGGATCTCAAAGCTGCTCTCTGTCACTGCAGCCGTCTCTCATCACTGGACTTTTGAATCAGTGTTATAAGACATGGAATCTAGTAGGAAAAAATGCAAATCTTGAGCTAAATTTTTTAACTTTGCCCCAGACCTGAACTTTCTGTACACCAGTGTGAGTCTCTAAGATTAATTAGCTTGGTTATTCCTGTAAAAACAAAAAAAGAATTGGAAATGATACCTGCCACATCTCTAGCAAAGTAGTGAGTACATCAGTACCCAGACAAGACCAGCGTGAAGGGAAAAGAATGATGATGGCAAAATGGACATCCAGCCAGTTCTGGGAGACTTCACTCCAGAGGTGGGTTATAGCAGGGACAGGGACATACCGTAAATTTTGGTAATAAATTGTGCTGTTTTAAGACTGTCCCTGTGGGCCTAGAGATTCAGCTGATTCCCTTTAGGGTTCTTGGGCAGCCTTTCTGCACTTCTGTGTGTAGTGCTGATCAGATCTGAAGGTGGTGGCCAATGGGGGTGTTAACACAAGTGAGCCCCTCCCCCCACCCCTCCCCTCCTCCTGCCCTGCCAATGGTCATCCTCTCTTCAGAAGCCTCTTCTCTACCAGTCTTCCCTCAGGCTCTGCCATCCACCATGCTACTGCCGGCACATTTTCTCCTGGAAACAAATCTGAGCCTCTCTCTTCTGCTTGATAATCTCTCAACTCCCAGCTGTGGCCCACAAGAGTCATCCAAAATTCCTTTGACAGGAATAGAAGGCCATTTCCAATTTGTCCTCAATCTAATGCTTCCCTTTTATTCCTGGCTACTGTCATCCCTTGCCCTAAATTCCAGCTTCAGTACATTTTTCAGCATTTCTTTAAGCAGCTGTGCCCTTTGGTTGGCCTTTACCCTAACATCTCCCCTTGTCTGAAAAATGCTGTCTGCTCATGACCACCTTCTCCAAAGCCTGTGCAGCCCTCCCTGGATTCTCCCTCTCTGGGGTCTCCCCAGCCTCTGTATACATCTCTCTACCACTTGCAGAGTTAGAGTTACCTGTGCTCTCCTCAGGGGAGGGAGTCTGTCTCTCACCTTCTTACCTCTAGCTTTAGCCCCAGAGAGGACATTGGTAGTTTTGAGTGAGTTAATTTTGTCTCAGGTATGCAGTTACAGGTATGCTGTGAAGCCTTTTGGGAGATGCAGCTTCCAAAACTGAGCACGAGTGGATCCTTGTTCTGATAGCATTAGAGGAGACACTGGGCCTTCATGAGGTCCTCCTGCCACACTCAGACAGGGTCCCAGTGGACTCAGGCATAGTCTTGCTGAATCCCACACAAGTCAGGGTACATCGAGGCAAGGCTCTGATCAAACTCAGTTTACTAGTTAAGGAATTCGAGGCTGTACAAGGTTGGGCGATGCTCAAGGAAACACAACAAGCTAGTATCAGAACTGGAACTTGCACCTGGGTCCCCCCACATGCCACTGTTTGGCCACTGCACATTACATTCATCCCTAACTCTGCGATGACACTTTCTCTGCCACTCAGCAAGCCCAGGTGCGCAGGCAAAGGCTGACATGCTAAGGCTCTCAATGAGAGCCATTGAATATGGAAGGGATATTGACCTTGATATTTCTTTATGAATCATGGGCTATTGCAGCAGCCTTCCTCTTCTCTTGGTGAACTGCTCTGATCCAGCCTGCTGAGGATCCACGTTTTCCTTTGTTACTACTTGTCCTTCTACCCTTGGGCCCTCACACATACTTTTTGTGGTTGGTTGTGCCTTTTCTCTATCTCTCTACTCCTTACTCTCTAGCATTCGAGCATCTAAGGATCGAGGACTCATTGTTTTTTTCCCCCCAGTACTTGCTCAGGAAAGGCCATTGCATTCGAGTTTTAAAGAGGCAAGGTGCAAAGGAAACCAAATAATCTATCATAAGCACATCCTTTGTAATTTTCACATTGGATATTCATGCACAAATTTGTATATGTATAGAAATTTTAAATAGGAGTATTTGTGTATGCCAGTAAATTAGGTAAGAAATAAAATTGGGAGTGGGGGAGAGCTGTTGAACTGGAAGAGATCTAAATACATTTTAGAGGGAAAAAAAATCTGTGATTCTTTTAAGTGATAGGATCCAGTGGGAAAAAGCCTAAAAGTTTTCACTAGTGCTGTTTGATGGGTTCTCCTTCAGTTAAAACGGAAATAAAAACTAAGCCAACCATATTTAACTTTTTTTTTTTGAGTGCATGGGCTTTGGATGTTTATCAGTTTGTGCATGACAGTGGCAGTCAGGTTCTCACTCCTGTCTTATAGACCCTCTCTACAGTTAGTTGTTAGTGTTAAAAGGGCCATCAGTGAGAAGCCTGCCCTTTGGTCTCTGCCATAGAGAGATCCCCACAGCCCTTGTCCAAACAGAGAGAAAATTGGAGTACCCGCTGCGATCCTAGGTTCTCTTCCTTGGTCCTCATCAGAATCCAGTGTTAAGGGCTATTGAATACATTTCCAGAGTGTACCTCCCAGTGTCCAAAACCAGTGTCATAACTGCAGACACTGAAGTGACAAAAATCAAATGTTATAGTATTTGTAATAACTGATTGTAATCACATATAGCTAATGTGTCCAAACCGTCTAACAATTGTTTAAAGGGCTCAAAAGGAAAACAGAAAAAAGTCAACTATAAGAATATAAAGTCGTTCCATATTTTACACCAGATTACATATTTGATAAACACTTAATAAAAATTAGAAATGCCCTTTGATTATTAAAACACCCTTTAAAGGTTTAATTATAGAAGAACATACATCGGATGGGAATGGTTAAAATTTTCTTGAAATGTCAGAGATAGGCAAAAATAAAAAGAGCTTGTCAACAGTTGTAAAGACATACAAAAGGGCACTAAAATTTCAACAATCTGATTATTTGATTTGAGCGTCAGGTGACAATCTGATTATTTGATTTGAGCGTCAGGTGACAATCTGATTATTTGATTTGAGCGTCAGGTGAATGGGTTTTAGGAAGAAAAGCAAGACTGAGCATTGCTGGAAAAACCCTCTGGCATACAGACTCAAAGCTACAAACATGTAACGACCTCCATTGAACAATTCTGTTACTTGTCTTTGGTCATTGTTTAAGCGATTTTTATGTTTTTCATTTTACATAAGGCAATATCAAGCTTTCACCATCCTCTATGCCCTCTTCCGACTTGCACCTATTCCCACAATAAACAGATACTTTTAGCACTTTATTGAGAAATACAGTAGATGTGAATTTAGTTCTTTACTCCAACACACATGATGATTTATTCTCCTACCCATCCATGCCTTTTTTCTTTCACACTTAGGAAGTAAGATGCATTCCTGTTTAAGACCGAGGAGATAAACCTGTGGGGTGTGAGAGGTGGGAGGCATACCTGGCATAGGTAACAGCCTGTAAGATGGTCTAGATAGGAGAAGCAGTATGACAAGTTCAAGGAAGTAAAAAAAGTTTAGTATGTTTGGAATGAGAACTCAGGCAAGGGTCTTGATCCTAAGGGCAAGGAGGAGCCACTGAAGTGTTTTAATCAGGAAAGTGTCATGCTGAGATTTGTGTTCTAGGAAGGTTATTCTAGCTGCAGTTGGGGATCAGGTTGGGAAAGAGGAAGGAGGTGTCAAGTTTAGAAGCGGGGAGACCAGTAATCCAGGTAAAAAATGGTGGTGGTTCAATCTTGGGAAATAGCTGTGTGGATGGTTCAAGAAACATTTAGGAGGCGGAACTGACAGAATGTGATGGTGATCGATGAGAAGGGACAGGATGATCCCCAGAGTTTTGGCTTGTTCAACCAAGTGATCAATGTGGCATTTAATGAGATGGAGACTACAAGAGTTAAAGTAGGTTGAAGTGTGGGAACAAATAATAAATTCAGTTTTTAGTATGTTAAAATTGAAGTACCTATGGGACATCTCATAGAAAGTTTAGTCAATATGTGGATCTGAACCTCAGGAGACAGGTCTGACCGGAGATATGGATTTGGGGGCAATTTGTCTATAGATGGTAATTAAGCTATGGAACTGCCCAGGGAAAGTGTGCAGAATTTTGATGGAGTTCAGAACAGGACCTCAAGGAACAACAAGATGTCTGAACTCGGTACTAAGAGGGGAGCCCACAAAAGAGACTGGAAATGGCTGGCAGAGAGGAAGTCAGAAAGCCAGGAGTGTTTCACTGCCGAAACCCGGGGAATAAAAAGTATCAAGAAGAAAAAACCTTGATCAACATTGTGTCACCTGCAGCTAAACAAACAAACAAAACAGGACTAAAATGTAGCCCTTGGATTTAATGAGAAAGTCCCTTGTTAACAACGGGGGTGTGGTTTCTTGAATGAAAGCCAGAGAAAGTGAATGAAAAACAAGTCACTGCAAGATGTTTGACTGTAAAGGTGCAGAGAGAAGTAGGACAATATCTGGGGAGTTCAATGTGGAAAGTTCAAATTGGAGAGAAAGTCTTTGTTTAAATGATTTTTGTTATTTATTTGCTTATGCACAACAACGGGACACATGGTAAGCAAGAGAGATATGTTCTCTACTCTTGAGGAAGAAACAAGCAGAAAGGAGTTGATAATATATAGAGAAAAAGAGAATAATGGATAGTATCTGGTGCCCAAAAGTGAAGAAATAAATGGGAATTAAAACAGTGGTTGTAGTAGGCTGAACAATGAATGAGTCCTCCCTAAAATATCCCTGACCCTGTGAATATGTTAGGTTATGTTATGGCAAGGGTGAATTAAGGTTGTAGACAGTTTTAGGGTTGCTAATCACCTGACCTTGAGAAGGGGAGATTACCCTATGTAGGCCCAATATAATCATAAGAGCCCTTATAAATGGAAGGAGGAGGCAGATGAGAGAAAACCACAGAGAGGGAAACATGAGAAGAACTTGACTTGATGTTGTGAGCTTTGAAGATGGAGGAGTGAAGTCATGAACTAAGAAATGTGACTAGCCCTGAAGCTGGAAAGGCAAGAAAACAGATTTTCTCCTAGATCCCCCATGAAAAAATTCAGACCTGCCAACACCTTTATTTAAACCCAGTAAGAGCCATACCAAACTATAGACCTATAGAACTGTAAGACAATAATTGTGTATTGGTTTTTAAGTCACTAAGTTTGTGGCAGTGTGTTACTGTAACAAAAGATAACAAATATAGTCTTAAAATATGTTTGCTCAGATAACTTAAATACAGTTTAAAAACTATATGCCCTCTCACAAATTTTCATGAAAACATTTAAAATTTGTCATGATGGCTGGGCTCGGTGGCTCAGCCTGTAATCCCAGACTTTGGGAGGCTGAGGCCAGTGGATTGCCTGAGCCCGTGGGTTCGAGACCAGCCCCAGCAACTTGGTGAGACCTTGTCTCTACAATAAAATAAAAAATAGCTGGGCCTGGTAGCACACGTCTGTAGTTCCAGCTACTTGGAAGGCTGAGGCGGAAGGATCATCTGAGCCCAGCAAGTCGATGCTGTGGTGGCCATGAGTGAGCCACTGTACTCCAGACTGGGCGACGGAGTGAGACTCCAACTCAAATAAATACATAAATAAAATAAAAATTTTCATAAGTTTAAATAGTTGAAAAGGATGTGATTTTTTGGTACAAGTATATATTGCACTTAAAAACCAAGCCCAAAAGAGAAGGAATGAATAGGAAGCAAAAAACTTGTGAGATTTTTGGGGCAGTATCAAAAGAATAAATTTTTAAAAATAGGAGTTAAAGAAGCAGAAGAGAGAGGCAAAAGGGTAAAAAATTTAATTAAAGAAATAATAGCAGAAACCTTTCCAAATCTGGGGAAGGATATAAATATCCAGGAACAGGAAGGTCAAAAATCTGTAGTCAGATTCAATCCAAGTAAGACTACATCAAGACATAATCAAATTGTCAAAAATCAAAGACAAAGAAAGGATCCTGAAAGCAGCAAGAGAAAAGAAGCAAATAACATATAAGGGGGTTCCAATAAGACTGGCAGTAGACTTGTCAATAGAAGCCTTACAGGCAGGAGAAAGTAGGATGATACATTCAAAATGCTGAAGGTAAAAAACAAAATGGAACAAACCTGTACTCGGTAAAGTTGTCCTTCAGGAATGAAGGAGAGACAAAGACTTTCTCAAACAAAAGTTGAGAAAGTTCATCACCACCAGACCTGTATTATAAGAAATATTAAAGAGAGTTCTTCAAGGTAAAAGAAAATAATGCTAATGCTCACTGGGAAAAGTAAATACATTGCCAAATTCAGAATACTCTAATACTGTGTGATGTGCAAATCACATGTATCTTTAGTATGAAGGTTAAAAGTCAAAACTATTCAAAAGAATAAAAGCTACCACAACGTGTTAAGGAATACACAGTATAAAAATATACATATATAAGTTGTGACATCAAAAATAAATTTTATGGTAGGGTGGTGGAGTAAAACTGTTGAGTTTTCAAAATGCCATCAAAGGTAAGTAATTATTTTAAAATAGTCTGTTACAGCTATAAAATATTTTATTAAGTCTCATGGTAACCACAAAGAAAAAAAACCTGTAGTAGATATACAAAAGATATATATATATAAAGAAATCAAAGCATGCCATTAGAGAAACTCACTTAATCACAAAGGAACCACAGTAAGAAAAAAAAAAAAATCACAGGGTCTACAAAACAACTAGAAAACAGTTAACAAAATGACGGTAATAAGTTTTCACCCATAAATAATTACCTGAAATGTCCAATCAAGAGACATAGAGTGACTAAATGGATTTTAAAAAACAAGACTCAATTATATGCTGCCTGCAGGAGAGTTACTTCAACTTTAAATATACAAATAGACTAAAAGTAAAGGGATGAAAAAAGATATTCCATGTAAACGAAAACCAAAATAGAGCAGATATTTTATATATGATAAAATAGACAAAGTAAAAAACTGTAAAGAGACAAAGAAAATCACCATATAATGATAAAGGGTCAGTTCAGGAAGATGCTATAACAGTTGTAAATATCTGTACACCCAACATCTGAGCACTTAAATATATAAAGCAAATATTATTAGGCCTGGAGAGATTGCAATACAGTAATAGTAAGGAACTTCAACACCTCACTTTCGCAGTGGACAGATCACCCAGACAGAAAAACAGTAAAGAAACACTAAATTTAAGTGACACTATAGATCAAATGGGCCTAGCAGATATATCAAGGGCATTTCATCCAACAGCTGCAGAATACACATTCTTTTAAACTGACATGGAACATTCTCCAAGAGAGATCAAATGTTAGGCCACAAAATAAGTCTTAACAAATTTAAAAGATTGAAATTGTATTAAGTATCATTTATGATCACAATGGTATAAAACTAGAAGTCAATAACAGAAGAAATTTTGGAAAATTTACAAGTACATGGAAATTAAATAACATGCTCCTAATAATCAATGGGTCAAAGAAATAAAAAGGGAAATTTAAAAGAGACAAACACAAATAGACAAACAATATACCAAAACATATGGAATACAGCAAAAAACAGTTCTAAGAGGAAAGTTTATAGTAATAGGTGATATATCAACAAAGAAAGATTTCAGATAAGGAACTTAACATTACACCTCAAGGAATTAGGAAAAAGTGCAAACTAAGTTTCAAAATTAGAAGGAAGGAAATAATAATGATCAGAGAAGAAATAAATGAACTAAAGGCTAGAAAAATTTAGAGTCTATCATACTCAGTGATCTACCACAGAAACAAAGGACTGAGTACCACATGTTCTCACTAAAAAGCAGACCCTGAACATTTACCATAATACAATAAGAAAGGGATTGGCAGGAGCAGGATACTGCCAGGGGAGGGAAGGAGCACACAGCATCAATAAGGGCACCTGTTCTCAAATCAGGAAAAGTGGGGACCAAAAGGAGGCCCAAACTTTACCTGTATGATGACTACTTGTATACCTAATTCTGAATTGTATCCCACATCTTTAAAATGAAAAAAGAAAAAAAGAAAAAATTTAAAAAAGAAAAAAGCAATAAAGTTGAGGTCAATTTTCTGAAAAGATAAGCAAAATAAATAAACTTTTAACTTGATTAAGAAAAGACTCAAGATCAGAAATCAAAGGAGAGAGATTATAACTGATATCACAAAGATACAAAATATCATAAAAGATTACTATGTGCAATTATATTTCAACAAACTGGATAACCTAAAAGAAATGAATAAATTCTTAGATATATCCAGTCTATCAAGAAGTAAAAAATTTGAACAGATTGACAAGTAAGGAGATTGAGTCTGTAATAAAGTATTTAATCTAAAGCCCAGATCCTGATGACTTCACAGTTGAAGTCTACCAATCATTTAAAGAAAAACCAATACCAACTCTTCTCAAACTCTTCAAGAATATTGAAGAAGAGGGAATATTTCCAAACTCTTTTTTATAAGACCAGAATTACCCTTATACAAAAGCTAGATGAAGACACTTAAAAAAGAAAAGAAAGAAAATTATAGGCCAGTATCCCTGATGAACATAGATGCAAAAAGCCTCAACAGAATACTAGCAAATTAAATTCAACAGCATATTAAAAGAATCATTCACCATGAGTAGATGAGATTTATCCCAGGAATACAAAGATAGTTCTGCATAAGCAAATAATAAATATGATACACTATACTAATAGAATGAGAACCAAAAACCATATAATTATCTCAATGGATACAGAAAAAGCATTTGAAAAAAAAATTAACATCCTTTCATGATAAAAACTTTAAACAATCAGGTATGGAAGGAATGTACCTTAATATAATAAAGGCCACATATAACAAGCACAGAGCTAAGATTATAGTCAATGGTAAAAAGTTGAAAACCTTTTCTCTAAGATCAGGAATAAGACAAGGATGCCAACTCTCCTCACCACTTTTCAACATATTATGGATATCCTAGTTAGAACAATTAGACCAGAAAGAAAAGGCACTCAAATTGGAAAGGAAGAAGGTAAATTGTTCCAGTTTGCTGATGAAATGATCTTATACAGAGAAAACCCTAACGACTCCACCAAAATACTGTTAGAACTAATAAATAAATTCAGCAAAGTTGCAGAATACAAAATCAACATACAGAAAAATCAGTGGCACTTTTATACAGTAACAATGAACTATCCAAAAAGAAAATAAGAAAATTCCATTTGCAATAGCTACCAAAAATAAAATACTTAGGAATAAATTTGCCCAAGGAGATGAAAGATTTGTACAGTGAATGAAAACTGTAAAGCATGGATGAAAGACATGGAAGACAACACTAATAAATGGACAAATATTTTATGTTCATGGAATCAAAGAATATTGTTAAAATATTCTTACTACCTAAAGTGATCTACAGATTCAATGCAATCACTATCCAAATTCAATGACATTTTTGCACAGAAATAAAAAAAGTCCTAAAATTTGTAGGAAACCAGAAAAGACCCCAAATAACCAAAGTAACGCTGAGCAAAAAGAACAAAGTTGGAGTATTGTACTGTACTACCTGACTTCAAATTATACCACAGAGCTAGAGTAATCAACACAACATGGTGCTGGCATTAAAAACAGACATATAGACCAATGGAACACAATTGAAAGCACAGGCATAAACCTATGCATTTACAGTCAATTTATTTTTGACACAGGTGCCAAGAACACACAATGGGAACAAGAGAATCTTCAATAAATGCTGTTAGGAAAACTGGGTAATCACATACAGAAGAATGAAATTAGATTCTTATCTCACACAGTATACACTAGTAAACTCAAAATTGATTCAGGACTTTAAACATAGTACTTGATATTGTAAAAATACTAGAAAAAAAATAGGCATAAAACTCCCTGACATTGATGTGGGCAATGATTTTTTGGTGGTACGACTCCCAAAGCACTGATAACAAAAGCCAAGATAGACAAACGGGATTGCATCAAACTAAAAAGCTTCTGTACAACAAAGAAAACATTCAATACAGTGAAGCGACAACCCATGGGATGGAGAAAATATTTGTAAACCATATGTAAAAAAACATATGATTCTTTTATGGCAAACAACTCGTAGCAAGAGAACAAATAACCTGATTTTAAAATAGGCAAAGGACCTGAACAGACATTTCTCAAAAGAAGAGATACAAATGGTCAACAGATACACGAAAAATGCTCAACATTACTAACCATCAGTGAAATGCAAATAAAACCACAATGAGCTATCACCTCACACTTGTCAGAATGACTATCAAAAAGGTGAAAGACAAGTATTAGCAAAGATGCAAAGAAAAGGGAATCCTTGTATACTGTTGATGAGAATGCAAATTAGTACAGTCATTATGAAAAACAGTATGACAGTTCCTCAGAAAATTAGAAACAGTCCTACCATATGATCCAGCTACCCCATTACTGGGTATAACCAAAGGATATGAAATCATTATGCTGAAGAGATATCTGTACTCCCATGTTCATTGCAGCACTGTTCACTATAGCTACAATGTAGAATCAACCTAAGTGTCCCTCAGTGGATGAATGGATAACGAAAATGTGGTGTACTTATACACAATGGGATACTATTAAACCTTAAAAAAAGGAAATTCTGTCACTTATGACAACATAGATGGAACTGATAGTCATTATGTTAAGTGAAATAAGCTAGGCATAGATAGACAAATACTGCACAATCTTACTTAAATGTGAAATCTAAAGTTGAACACATAGAAACAGAGTAGAATGGTGGTTACCACTGGCTGGGGCAGAAGGGTTTACAGAGCTATTGGTCAAAGGATACAAAATGTCAGTTAAATAAGAAAAATAAATTTAAGGGATCTATTGTACAACCTGGTAGCTATAGTTAATAATAATGTATGATATTCTTGAAAATGACTAAGAGAGTAGATTTTTGGTGTTCTCACCACAAAAAATAAGTATGTGAGTTAATGCATATGTCAATTAGTTGTATTTAGTCACTCCACAATATATGCATATTTCAAAACATCACGTGGTACACTATAACTACATACAATTTTTTTTTTGTCAATTAGAAAAATAAATACATGGAGGAGTAAAAATCTCCAAAACTGATACATCACTCTTGAAATAAAAAATCTAAATTTTATAATGATTTCATATTCACCAAAATCTGTTTTAAAAATACATACTTAGACTCTTTCGACAGATAAGAAAAATCTCAATTATTACCTTTTCTTTTTAAAATTATATTTTATTCCATTTTCCTCTCAGAATTGTGTCCTAATTAATATAATTTTATGCTTAAATGTCTTATATATCATTCTACACATGTCTCCACAATAAACACATGTATACCAATGACAATGTAACATTTTCTCAAAGATACAGCTGTATGTCTTAGTTATAATTAATAATACATGATTATCAAATCATATAAATGTTATGGATATTGGTAATTATCAAACTTATAAATTAAAATTTTGTGGGAACTGCATTCCTTTGTAAGATGTAGTTTTCTGTTTTTCTAATTTAAATCATATAGTCACAGATAAATGACTTATTGCTAGTAAGACAGGACTTAGTATTTCCTATTTTTATATGTGTTAAATGAGAGACATTATTTACATACTAAGTAGAAGAAAACAGAGTAATTTTTTACGACACCTCTCAATTCTTAAAAATTTTTCCAATTCATCGTGATACAAAAAAATTATATTTAAAAATCTGATTCGCAAAAAACTAAAGATAGAATTACCACTTGACCCAGCCATTCCACTACTGGGTATCTACCCAAAGGAAAAGAAATCAATCTATAAAAAATAAACCTACACTCATATGTTTATTGGAGCACTATTCACAATAGCAAAAGATATGAAATCAACCTGTGTCCATCAATGGATGACAGGATAAAGAAAATGTGATATACATACACAATGGAATACTATTCAACTATAAAACAGAATGAAATCATGCCTTGCAGCAACATGGGTGGAACTGGAGGTCATTATCTTAAGTGAATTAAGTCAGACACAGAAAGACAAATATCGCATGTTCTCACTCATGAGTGGGTGCTAAAAAGTATGCACACATGGATGTAAAGAGTGGGGTGGTAGACAATGGAGACTTGGAAGGTTGAGGGGGTGGGAGACGATGATAAGAAATTACTTATGGGGTACAATGTATGTTATGTGGGAGATGGATACCCTAAAAGCCCTCACTTGACCACTACGCAATCTATGCATATTACAAAATTGCTGGTACCCCATAGAGTTATTGAAAAACATCTAGCTTCTGACCACTGTGTTACCTATCTTTGATTTTGTTGAAGGTCAAAATAAAAAAAGTTTTTACTTACCAAAGGATTTTTTTTTTTAACCTGGCCCTTAGAATCATTAACTTGCTCGTTTACTGGGAAATAATCAAGAAGGCTTTATTGAGGCTTATCAAATACCTCTTAATTATACTCATTATACTTTTATTTAGTTTACTTATTTATGGAGCTAAGATTAGAGGACTGTTGAGTAAAAACCAACGCCACAAAACTGGAAATTGTGCTTTTCCCATTGGCTGTGAATGGAGACATATATATAATCTCAAAGTGTCTTGGAAAGATGTAAAGTCAGACAGAGAGTCACTCTCTTGACTATTACTATACGTAGATTGGTAATTTCATTTAGTAGTTTTGGACAATTGCTCACACATTTGAGAGGGTTAAATAGAATATCTGTCTAGGAAAGGGAGGAGAAATTAAAACTAACAGCGATTTTTTCAGATTTCAAGGCATTATTACCTCCTAGATTTATTTGGAAACATGTTGTCTTTAAAGCAACAACAAGGAAGCATTTTGCTTTAAAGGTGCAGTTTGACTTGTTGTTGTGGATACTTATGACAAAACAAAAGACAAACCACAAAAAGACAGTACTGGGCCTCTTGTAAATGTGGAACTTAAAAGAAGTGAATAAATAATTTCTATTTACAGTAGAATCAATAACATTTCTATTAAGTTAATCTAAACCTAATACATACACAACAGCAATGAATTAATAAGCAGAGAATTGATTGGCAAGGGCTGCCAACAGGAGACTTGCAACTTGCTTCCATAACACTTTAGTAACAAGTTAATGAAATGGTTTCTCCTACCTGTCTGAATAAATGTACAAGATAATATAAAACGCGAACTTACCTTCAAAATATGGTCCCCTTACTGAAACTGTAGCACTGGTTAAGGAACTTTTTCACCTCGTCCTTGAAAACATACACCTGCACCCTTGATGAAGAAGCAGCTGAACTGAATTCTCACCACACTCTTTCCACTTAAAAAAATGCAGAGAGGGTGTACCTCATACTCGACTGGATTTCCTGAAATGCCTACCACGTATCTCAAGCACATATTCTATTCTAGGGCAAATAGAACGGTAAACCCCAGAGTCTTGCCTTGAGTTCATCACCTGGATAAAATAAGGCACTGTGACCTTCCATATTTTTTTCCATTTTTCCCGTGTTCTGTCTCACTGCTTTGCTCTCTTAGCACTCTCCTAAGGTGATATGTTCCTCGGCAGTAGTCTGGGAATGAAAGAGGGGAGACTGGCAGATGAAATTGCCATTATTCCTTCTGTCCCATCCTATAAAATGTCCGAATTCAGAGCATCTTGACTCTCTTATCCTGGGTTCTCCTGTAGTAGGACCCTTTACAGAGAGACGGGACACCGAGGCTTCTTTGCCAGGAAGCAGCGTTTATTTGTGCCGACACTGACTCAGCGGATTCACATCCAAAGGCTGAACCCAGAACACAGCGGGACTTTCCTTCATCTTCATTGCCTTACATACTTTTTGCTAACTTCTTTTTTACATTTTACCCCCTTTGTCTCCCTTATATGGCAACATACATTTTGACTGGGTATTTTATGGCACAGGGTTGTAACAGGGTTACGCATGCACCCTCAGACACGGACTACACCATGTTACTTCCTTTTTACCCTGGGAAGGCTCTTACCACACTCCAAAGCAGAATCTGAGACAAAGATTCCTGTGAAGGGAGGAGTGAGACAGGTGAGTGAAGAGGGAAAGGGCGAGCCCACAAAGGAAACTATCCAGGTGGCCACCTGTGTGGGAGACTGGCTGCTGAATACCCCAGGATCATCTGAGAAGCCTAGTGAAGTGTCTCAGAACCACCTCTTAGGGCAAGAACAGAGTGGGAAGTCTTTTCCTACCAGCTGCAGTGACTCAAGGATTACCCTGCAGGGTGGTAACTTCCCTGCACAGCTGGGTTGCATTTGTGTGAGTGTCCACTAGCATCCCGCCACATCAGAGAAGCTGAGGCCAGGAGCTTCTAGGTTGTACCTGCATGAAGCCGATCAAAGCCCATGCAGAACTGGACATGGGAATACTAGGTGAGATGCAGAGGACTTGAAGAGGTCACAAAGGTGATGGATACAAAATACAGGATTTTAGAGCCATGCTGTGTCCTTAACAGAATATACAAGACAAGGAAAGACACAAGACCCACACATGTTTCAGGTTCCTTAATTGATTCAACAAGGCTTTTCTGAGGCTGGGGGCAGTGGCTCATGCCTGAAATCCCAGTGCTGTGGGAGGCTGAGGCAGGAGGATTGCTTGAGGGCGGGAGTTTGAGACCAGGCTTGGCAACATAGTGATGCCACTCCCCTCTCCCATCTCAATCAATCAATAAAATAAAAACAGCTGGGTGTGGCGCTATCCACCTGTGGTCCTAGCTATTTGGGAGGCTGAGGTGGGAGGACTCCTGGAGCCTAGGAGTTTGAGATTGCAGTGAGCTGTGATCCTGCCACTGCACTCAAACCTGGGTGACAGAGCAAGACCCTGCTTCAAAACAAAAAACAAAGAAAAGGTTTTGCTGAGACTAAAATCTTTAATTGTTTCTTTGGAGGGTTTTTTTTTTTTTTTGAGTTGGAATGTTACTCTGTCACCCACGCTGGAGTGCAGTGGCACACTCATGGCCACCACAGCCTCAACCTGCTGGGCTCAGGTGATCCTTCCGCCTCAGCCTTCCAAGTAGCTGGAACTACAGGCACACGCTACCACGCCCGGCTAACTTTTTAAATTTGTTGTAGAGATGGGGTCTAGTCAAGTTGCCCAGGTTTGTCTTGAGCCCCTGGGCTCAGGCAATCCTCTTGCCTCGGTCTCCCAAAGTGCTGGGATTACAGGCTTGAGCCATCGTGCCCGGTTCTTTGGAGGTTTTTATACCCTAGGGGAATGTTTCTGACTGCAATTAGGAATAGGTGAGGAATGTGTTTCTTTATTTGAGGTGGGAGGGAAGAATTCATCTAATGCCAGGACCTACAGTGCACTCTCAGGTGGATCAGTTTTAGGAGGTTTCGTATGGAATTTGAGGCTCTGGAAATTGATCCCCATAAGATTTTTCTTGACGAAAGATCAATGGCCACCGTGGGTTTACATATCCACTTTTAAAATCATCTAAAGCCCAGGTGGAAAATTGGCCTTCGGGAGGAGAGGCATTTCTCAATCACTTCTAGAGAGGGCACAGGGTTTATGCCGACAGCTTCTAGCTCTCAAATTCAATGGCATGAAATTGCCTTTCAGGTATCTGAAGCCTTCCTCAATGTCTCCACTCGTTTCTGATAATTCTTCTATGTGGCATCCTCTTTGGTGTCTCCCGTTCAATGTGGTGATCCCAGATTCCATCTTGGTTCTCTTCTCTCCTTTATCTCCTTAAACTTACTTCCATGATTTTAATTGCCAGCCATACATGGATGAACACCAAATATTTATCTTTAGCTCTGCATTTTCCCCTGGAGCTGCAGATCTATTTATCCACCTGCTTCATGGATATCCTCCCCCCGGAATGCCTCAAGTAAAACTGAAATGCAACATGCACTAATTCTTTATCTTTCCTGCCACTCCCAAATCGGCAGGGCTCTAATTCCCCATCCCAGTATTGCAATCATTATTCAGCCATTCCAACAGGCTAGAAACCTGGAAGACTCCCTGGACTTCCTTCTGCACTTTGCACATGAGACTCCTGTTGATTTTATTTCTTGAACACGCTTACACTCATCTACTTTCCTTCATCTTCAGCATCACTTAGTCCAGGACGTCATTATCTTTTGCCTGGATCACTCCAGAAAGGCCTCTCACTACTTTCATTCACTTCAACCTTCCATTCTATTCCCAACTTGTGCCCCCAAGAGTGGTCTCACTAAAATGTAAATCAAACCATGTTACTCCCTTGCTTAAAATTCAATGACCTTCAGGCGCCAAAAGGATACAATTCTGACTGTTTATCATGACTTACAAGGTCCTTCATGATTTAACTCTGACTACTAGTGTTACCCAAAATAAGCAATTATGCAAATACAGTTTTCTCCACCTGGAATGCCCTTGTAAATATAATTGAGTCTCATTAATATCCCACTGTGTTAAAGGGGCTGTTTACTTGGTTATTATCCACTTTGGGGAACGGAATCTGTTTTTATTATGAAATATTTTAAGCACACAGGAAAGCAGAGAAAAATCCTGAAAGATACCTCCGTGCTTTGTCAAATATTGCAACATTGATATATTCCCTCAGATATCTTTTCTTTTTTAAGAAATAAAGCATTGTAGATATAGTTGAAGCCCCCGGTTCCCCTCTTTTCTTCCCTCCCTCTCCAGAGGTAGCCACTCCACTGAATTTGGTGTTTATCATTTTATACTTCTACTAGTTTTCGCATGTATCCACCAATTATAGATAATATTGTGTTGACTACTTTTAAGCTTTGTGTAAGCAGTATCCCATGATATGTATCCTGCAACGTGTTCATTAGCTCAACAATGCTTTTAAGATTTATCCAAGTTGATGCCCAGGGCTCTAATTCTAAAGGGCCAGTTGGCATTCCACTATGTGAACATACCACAGTGTATTTATCCATTCTCCTATTGACAGTTATTTAGGTTGTTTTCAATTTTCTTCTGTTACAAATAATGCCACAATAAACATTTTGTGTATATCTCTCCTGTGCACATGTGGGCAGGTATTTTTAGGTTATATACCTAGGGTGGAATTGCTAGTAGAACGACATGTACATCTTAAGATTTAATACCTATTTTCTCCAAAAATTATTCAAGAAACAAGTTAGTATAAAATTTTCTTCAAAGGCAGTAAAATCTTGACCCTACTTGACCCTACAGGTAAGGTTCAAGTACGAATCTAGTCCAAGCATGAATGCACAACCATGCTTAAGATGAGGTTCTTAGGTTAGCAACTTTGTGAAGTTTATAAGCGGGCCTTATAATGATTGAGTCTGTATTTGATCTTGAGAAAAATTAAGTGCCTACTGTGTGTATATGAATGTGCATGTGTGCCTGTTCTGTTTGTTTAAGCAAGAAAGGAATTTATGTCTTCTGGTATCAGTCTCTAGCTCCTTCTCTATGGAGGAACTGGTGCTAATGGCTTTCTGAATGTTATTGGCTGAAATCAAGTGTTGCTTGCTTATAGCAAAAACAGCTCTTATTAGAATAATGAAAACAAGTTTGTTTTTCTTTATTCTACAATGATTAATCAAGCTACATGTAAAGGCCACTTACATTCAAAAGTGCACATTTTTCCTTCTCTGTTGCACTGCCTTGCACTGCCCTCAAAATGTGGCTCCCCTTCTTTCCTTTGTTTAAGCTTTCTCAACTCGCTTATCTTATCTATTAAAAAACTGCTGATGCCTGAAGGAAGCCCAGCACAGGACCACCTGATATCCATGAGACATGGAAGAACTGCATGTACTTAAAAGTAGCAGCTGTTCCTCTCAATGAGAATCGTCCGGACTCTTTCAAAACCCTTGAATCTCTTTTAATTAACTTTTTGAGTGTAACCCCCCCACTTTCTCTCATGTGTTTTAAAAGTTTAGGTTTTACTTTAATCATTAGCCAAATTTTGTACTCTATATGCTTATTATTCCTTTGTATAGTAAATCATAAAGAATGGGAAATGTGCTGTCCAAGAAGTATTTTAAAAGCTTATGACCTCAAAAAGGCAGAATCAGTGAAAACTGACTTGCTGCTCCAGATGTTATCCGAACACTAGTATATAACGATAGTCACATGAAGAGAAAGGTCAACAGAAGCAAAACACTCCAAGCAATGGTCCTGTTGTATGTAGGCACTATTAATCATTAGTTAAAATAGACAATAAATTGTATGTTTAAATACTCAAAATGAAGTGTGCCTCTTTGAGTAAGTGCTAGCAATAATGCTGACTTGCTCCTTGCTGCCTTGGTTACAGAAAAAACTCCATTTTCTCCCAGCCCTCTCCCTCTCGATTAACTGCAAGGGAAAGCAGCTCATCTAGTTTTATCAGAGTATGAAGATTTGGTTTTCTTCTGAGTACTCAGGTGCTAAAAGCCATTTCTGTTCATTTATGCAGTCAGCCAATAAATGCTTATTGGGTGTCTACTACATAACTGGCACATTCTAGATGCTAGGGTATACCAGTGAACATAGCAAAGTTCTGGCTCTTAAGAACTTGTATTCTGATGGGGGAAGATGACACATAGATGAATATACACATAAACATATGATATGTTACCTGGCAATGGTGTAATATAGCAAAATGAGAGAAAAGGGAATAGGGAATGTTGGAAAAAGGGGGAAAAGCTGTTGTTTTGTAAAGTGTAGTCATGCTCAGAAACAGAACCAAACACCACATGTTCTCACTTATATGCAGGAGCTAAATTTCCACAAAGATGGAAGTGATAGACACCACGGACACCAATAAGGGGGGAGGCAGGAAGGAAGGGTAGGGTTCAGAAGTTACCTGTTGGGTATAATGTTCACTATCTGGAAAACGAGCCACCTGAGCTCCAATCCCCACCACTACAAAATATGTCCATGTAACAAATGTGTAACAAACATTCCCCCAGAATCTAAAATGAAAATGGGAATAAAAATAAAAATAAATGTTTAAAATGTCGTCTGGAAGATCTTATTGCAAAGGTGATATTTAAATATGTACTAAAGAAATTCAGGAGGAAAGCCATGTGATTTTACAGGGGAAGAGCTTTTGAAGCAGAGGGCATAGTAAGTGCAAAGGCCCTGGAGTGAGAGAGTGCTGGGCATATTTGAGGACTCTTGAGGAGGCCAAGTGGCTAAGGCAGAGCCAGCAAGGAGTGGGCAAAAGCGACGGTGGCTGAGGTCAGGGGTTGATAGTACTGGGAGAGAACTTCTGATTTTACTCTGACTTGGGTGGGAAGTCATTGGAATGATCTCAGCAGAGGATTGCCATGATCTAAGTTTTTGAGCAGTCACTCTGATTATAAGAACAGAAACAGGGAGACCCATTGCGGAGGCGATGACCACATTTCTGATGAGAGATGATTGTGACTTGGGCCAAGATTTTGACAGTGGAGGTGCCAGGAATGGGTCAGATTCTGGTTGTATTTTGAAAGAGGAGCTAACAAGACATGGGCCTGGATTGGATATGGATTGTAATTGCAGGAGAGGACTCATGGGTGACACCAAGATTTTTGGCATGAATAATGGGAAAATGGAGATGCTATTACTTAGATGGGGAAGATTTGGGCAGGGACAGATAGGGGGAGGAGTAAGGAGTTTCTTTTGAGACAGTGTTAAGTCTGAGATTCCTATGAGACTTACAAACAGAAATATTTAGTAGGAAGTGAGATATATGAACTTGGAATTTATGGTTGAAATCTGGACCCAAGGTATGAATTTTGGAGTCCTCAACATCTAGATGCTTTTTAAAACTATGAAACTGGGTGAGGTCTTTTAGGAAGTTAGTTTGAATAGAGCTAAGAAGAGGTTTGAGGGCCGAGTCCTCTGACATTTAGAAGACAAGGAAATGAGGGGAGAACTGCAAAGGAGATGTAATGGGTGGTCTTTGAGACAGGAAGAGGAACAAGAGACTTATCCAAAGAAAAAGAGTGTTTCCAGAAAGAGGATGTGGCACCTTCTATTACATGGTGTAAGTAGATCAAATTTAAGGTTGAACGTTGATTTTGAATTCAGCAACAGAAAGATTATTGGTGACTTTGGCAGAAACAATTTTAGTGGAGCGGTGGAATGCAATGACCATTTGGAGCAGGTTCAAGATAAGATGGGAAGAGAGGAATTGTAGAAAAAGAAAATAAACAACTCTTTCAAGATGAGATTTTGTTTAAATGTCTCTCTTAATGCTTGGAGTCTAAATGTAAAAGGGCACCCACAGTTGGACAGAAACTTGACCCTTGCTGTGTAATGCCCTTCAGTGATCCTTGGCTATGATGGCCCTAAATAGTCCCCCCAAGTCCTTAGGGACAGGTGGCTGTGCCTTTTCCTCACTCATCTGCATGGGGAGTTCATATTCATGCTTCAAAATCATGCTTAAGTATCTCCGCATGTGTGAATTTTTCTTAGCCTTTCAGACAGAACAAATCATTCTGGGCTTTATATGTGTTTTTAGCATAACCAACTTGTGGTATATGCTTTCTTCTCCAATAAGAAGTACTTTATGACAACATGTGCTGTAACTTTACAGGATCTCCAGTGTTAAGTACAGTGTCTGCCTAGCACCTAGTGATGTTCAGTTAATGTTGGTTGAACTAAACAGAATTATTGTAAAGAAATGTCGTGTCCGGAACTTCCCTTCCATTGCCAAGGGGACAGCGGTGTGCCCTACTATTTCTGTAGGGGAAGGAGCAGCATGATTCATCCCCAGGTGAACCTGAAACAAGATTCTTGAGGCGAGTTTGGCAAAACCCTTGTTTTTATTTTTACTTTTCTTATTATGAGTACTTCCAGTGGAAATCAGAGGGGGCATCATAGATGCGTACCACCAGAGACCTGCCTAGTGTCTTGCGTTTTCCATCATGTTGGCTTGTGGTGGCATTGAAGTGAGTGACCCTGAAATGTTCCTTTTCTCATATATAACTAGGCCATGCTAAGGGCTTCATTAGTTTTTTACTCAGGTTACTGTATTTTTCTAATGTGTCTTCACCAAGTACTGATTTCATTTCATTCCCAGAATCATTTGAGTTACATTTGAAACAATCTTTTATTGCACTTTGAAAGCCTTTTGAGATGACAAATTACTTATTTCTATATCCACTCGGCTGTTCTTTTCTTTCTGTCTCTTCCTGGCTGAAAGTCTCTATGTTTTATTTTGTATGCTATCTGGCCAAGAGGACGGTTGTCTGAAATATAGTTCTACATCATTCCTAAAGAATATGATCCTTTTGTATTTACTTTCTATGTTTATTCCTGGGCTTCTACTATTAATTAGCCAATTCATTTCCTGATAGCCACAATGAGGTTAGAATAAATGTACCCAGCTAGGTATTCAGCAAAGCCCAATGTATTCAGAGTGGTAGCAAGAGACCAATTCTATTCTGATAAACACCATTAAAAGGCAAAGATAAATCAAATCTTATGGCCTTACTCAGCAAGTTTTATTCTACAAAAGGAATCTAAGCTGAACCACAGCTGTAATTTGGAGTCTTAGCTCAAAGTGACTGCTTTGTATTTTTCTCAAGGGTCAGAAAAGCAAATCTGTATTCTGCTAGTCAGGCATGCCATAAAGAGTGCCACCTTCACCTGGGTTGTTTGGAAGACCCATAAGTCTTGGCAACTTGGTGGATTTTGATGCACAGCCATGAGTTCCATGGGGCATTAATTCTGCTCCATTGCTTGTCCATTCGAACTGAAAAGTGTCGGTGAATACATTATACTTGGGGACCTCCAAGTCCCACTTTAGTTCATTGTCATTCTTAAGGTCACTGATCTTCTTTGCTATCTTTCGGTATCCAGAGCACATTTTAAGTTTGCTGCTATTGTGCCCCTTTTCATTCATCTTTGACAATTGCATCAGTCCTTCCTCTTGAGGAAATTAACATTGCCTTTGTTCACAAAGCTAGAATATTTGGAAGTCAATGTATGTGGCATAGTACTCTGTTATATTTCTACACAGAAACATGTCTGCTATATTTCAGCGATGCCCTTAGTTAGCTTATTTATGGTGAATAGCCATGTAGAAATGATCACTATGAATTCGTTTGTTACTTGAGAAGAACTACTTTTACTTTGATTTTATGAGTGGGCCTGTTAAAGGAAATATAACAAAACCATTACTAGAGGGCTGACTCTGTGGGGACTGTGGAAGCCATGCCTATTTCTGTCTAACTGTTCTCAATATGTCCTTCTTACATGGGAAAGCCACTGTTAGGAGTTCACATAGGGAGTAAGCCAGATATTTTTTCTTTTCTTTTCCTTTTTTTTTTTTTTTTGAGTTGGGGGTCTCACTCTGTCTCCCATACTGGAGTGCAATGGCATGATCATGACTACTTCAGCCTCATCCTCCTGGGCTCAGATGCTCCTTCTGCCTCTGCCTGAGTAGCTGGGACTACAGACACATGCCACCATGCCCGGCTAATTTTTCAATTTCCTTTTTTTTGTAGTGATAAGGTCTTGCTATGTTGCCCAGGCTGGTCATGAACTCCTGACTCCTGGGCTCAAGTAATCCACCTGCTTCAGTCTCCCAAAGTTCTGGGATTACAGGTGTGAACTGCCATGCCAGGCATCTTTTTCATTTTTATTAGGTATCTCCATTTTCATGATTTGGGCTAAACCATGGTAAATCGATTGTATTTCTGTCCACTTCTCGTGATAGTGGATATTATTTTACACTATTGATATCACCAATGTTTAGGCCAGAAAATGAATTATGAAGGATGGAATTTTCTAACCAGAAAAAATAAAAAACATGCATCAGTAATGCCCCAGGGTAGATGGAGATATATAGAAATGAAGCTAGAGGCTGTGAGAAAGTAAAGAAGCACCTTTGATTATATCAGTAGAAAATTATCTGACCATAAATTCATATGTGTAAGAGGTACATGAATGTTTTATTGAGAAAAATGGTGGGTCAAGAAGGGTCTAGGCTTGGCATATGAATAGCATGTACAATCCAAGTATATAGGCTGTATATAGGCTTTATTCATATCCACTCTTATTTTCATTTTTCAGAGTTCCTTCCTAATGCTCCAGTTATATGATATAGTTCAGGAGAATTAAACTTAACTCAAACTTACAGAGATAATTTTATTCATCCTCGATTCCAATTACTATACTAATTTATTCACCTTTTAATGGTTTATGGTACAATGGCACAGGGTGGATGATTAGGCCACCTGACTCTGCTAGCTCATGAATGCTAGCTAATGTGACCAAAATTCCTTTTGTGACACTATGGTGAAAGCTGATCTTCTTCTGGTCTACAAGCAAGGTAAATTTATAACTTATCATTCAAAGTAGAGGAATTTTAAGAGTAAATAGCATAGCTAATGACTAACTTAGGCATAGGCAACCTCTCATTATCAGACTGTATAAGGAATAAACTGTCTTTAAAACATTTCTGTTCTTGTAAAAAGCTCTTTGTTTTTGTATAGTTTGTACTAGAGAATTGAACTCACTTGTTAAAGGATTGGCAAAAAAAGGCCTTTTGTTGTAGAAAAACTGGAAGTACTTTTATATGGGACCATCAAGATGTTGGGCTATGGAAAGACTCATTTGCTTTGATTTTATCTTAATAGGTTTAAGTCTAAGTGAAAACCTTATTGAAACAAACAGATCTGTTTTTTTCTTCAACATGACAGTGACTCACAATGTATCACTGAGTGGAGCACGAAAGAGATGCTCTTGAAAGACTGACCACAGAGACTTGGGGAGTTTGTCAATCTAGCAAAGGAAAAACTTACAGGAAAAATAAATGAATGTTGGACATAGAAAGGGAGCAGTCAAGATGGCAACACAAAGATAAAAAGGAGCCTCAAGTTCTCTCCTTTGTTTTCTTTTGAAGATAAGGAACCATGCATAAGATTGACTTGCCTCTGGGTTCTGGAAGATCTGAAAATGCTGCCATAAGGAGAGGTCAAGGGGTTTCTTCAGTCAAGTGAGTGGAGTAAAAAACATTTACTATTTGGACTTTGATGGCAGGGAGTGTGAAATTATTTACTTAATATTCTCCATGTGGTTTTCCCTACTTACTGTATTTCTTTTTAATTAACTGGTAGAAAACATGCCTGGCCTGTACGCAGAATATTTTTAGGAGGGCAGATTGGAGATTGGAATGGGGTAGGGATTTAAAGGATGAGGTTAGGCAGCCAGTTTCAACCCTACCTGAATATTAGAATAGCCTGAGGAGCCCAGACTTCACTCACTGCCAGTCTTAATTAATTGCTCCGGAGAGGAACCTGGATAATCTATTTTTTAAAGGTTTCTTAGTTCTAACGTGTAGTCAAACTTGGGAACCCCTGAGTTAGAATATATGACAATATAGTAATAGTTCATGAAACTAATTCTCAAGGGGAATCAAATGTTAAGCCTACATAGCTTGACTCGAGGGTCTGGAGTTCATTACCTTGGTTATTGAGATGTAACTGTGCTGATGAGATTCAACTTTTGTTGATCTGAATAGGAATTTATTTTTCTTTCACTTTAAAAGGATAGTTTCATTAGATGTAATCTAGGATGGCAAGTTTTCTCTTTCGTTACATTAAAGATATCATTCCATTGTCTTTTTGTCTTCATGGTTTCTGTCTAGAAGTCAGCTGTTATTACATTTGTTCTTCTGTAAATAATGTGGGGTTTTTCTTCCTTATAGCCCTGTTTAAAAATTTCTCTTTATCCCGCACCTTTGGAAGGCTGAGGTGAGTGGATTGCCTGAGCCCGTGGGTACAAGACCCGCCTGGGCAACTTGGCAAGACCTCATCTCTACAATAAATAAAAAAAATCAGCCGGGCGTGGTAGCACGTGCCTGTAATTCCGGCTACTCGGAAGGCTGAGGCGGAAGGATCGCCCGAGTGCAGCAGGTCGAGGCTGCGGTGGCCGGGAGTGGCCACTGCACTCCAGTCTGGGTGACAGTGAGACTCCAACTCAAAAAAAAAAAAAAAATTTCTCTTTATTACTTATTTTCAGCAATTTGGTTGTGATAAACAAAAC